>NW_012194935.1:0-10150 GCF_000504015.1 Erythranthe guttata | reverse complement strand
GATTTTTGTATTTATGTGTAGTACATGTATATGATACAAAGTCCATAGTACATGGGTGTTTTTGTATTTAACCCTTAATATTATTGTGTTAAACAGTAATATAATTAATATGACTGTCAACCACAATAATATTACTGACCAAAAATTGTTCAGGAAAAAAAAGTCAACACCTCCACAGACTAGCATTGACCGCCGGTCAGCGGCGGCAAAAAAAACAAAAAAAAAACTCAATGACGGAGATCGGTGGTCAAGGGCGGCGACGGCCGAAGTTGTAGTGAAAATTGGCTTCATGGTCAAAATTAAATAATTGGTGAAATTTGGGGTCAAATTGAGGTTCAATTGAATTATAGGATGAAATGGGAGCTTATCACCATCAACAAGATTACTAATGAGCCAATTCATGCTTAGAAAACAATATAACATGTATCTCATTCATAAATGAGTTTCTTGCCTCTTTAACTCTCATAATTCATACTAATCAATTCTAACAACATAAAAAAATTGAAAAGTAATTAAAATTACATTATTGAAAAAAAAATTAGAAAGTAATATATATTGTATAATAATGAATCATAATATATTTTAAGAAATTAATGAACTAAAATAAATTTAGATACTAAAATTACTATTAACTATGTATTGATTTCTTAAAATTTATCGATATGAATATATTATATTAATTGGTTCAACAACAATTAGATGTTATTTATTGAATATGTACCCAATGCAAGACAATATTTTGAAATTTTTAAATATTGCATTTTTCAACATATATTTTTAGTTGTATAATTTAATTATTATTTTTAGTTATTCCTTTCAATAAAAGATTTTTGTAAGGTATTAGTTATGCTGAAGATTCACACTCAAAATCCCATGTTTCATGATTCATGACACCAAATTACAAGATATAGATAGTATAATGAAAGTACAAAACCTAATAAATGGCATATAATTACCCAAAATTAAAAAATAATAGTAAATAATGTCCAAAAATTCTCAAATTAAATCTCGAGGCTTCTAATTTTTACCGAAATTTGGTTTTCTTTCATAAATCCAAATAACAAAGAAATAATGCCAAATAAAATCATTTCCTACTCAGTACCTACTGGAAATTAAAGTTCAAAACGCAACAGAAGCTGACATTTTGGAAAATTACAGATTAGTCCCTAAAGTCTTTAGATTTATACATGCAAACCACTAGAGAGTAAAAGTTCCATTTTTCTTGTAAAAATATTTATAAATTCGAAATATTCAGAATGTTAATGGCAAAGAGGCCTATGACAAATGCACTTAATTAAAAAAGGGACATCCAACTTTTTTGTCTTTCAAATAATTCCAACTCATTCAAACTTATTTGCAAATAAGGAAAACCATTTTATATATACCAAAATTATCCCCAATTCCTTGAAACCCAATTCAACTCCAATTTCATGATTCACAACCAAATTTAGCCCAATTTCACCAATTAACTGATCTTGACCTCAATTTTGACCCGCCACCACTGGAGGCCGCCGGTCAGCCGCCGTTGAATTTTTTATTTTTTTGGAATTTTTTTCTCGTTTTTTCTGATTTTTTTTGGGCAGGTCAACCGCCGGTCTCCGGCGTTGACTTTTTTTTTCTTAAAAAAATTATTTTAATTAATATTATATTACTGTCTTGGCTGCTAAATTACTTCTGCAACAGTAATTTAACTGTTAATTGATTTTATTTTTTTTGACATTTTGCTTTTTTCTTAAAAATAATTATTTTAATTAATATTATTGTCTTGGCTGCTAAATTGTTGTCTCCAACAGTAATTTAACTGTCTTAGACAGTAATTTAACTGTCTGAGACAGTAATATTATTGTACGGGACAACAATTTTACTGTATTAGTTAATTTTATGGTCTTGGCCTGCAATTTTGCTGTTTTCGACCACAATATTACTGTCTTCGACCGTAATATTACTGTCTCATTAAATAATTTTACTGTTTGGGACAGTAATATTAGTAATATTACTGTTTTGGTTTTCAATATTAGAAAGTCAATTAACAATTAAATTACTGTCTCCGACAGTTAAATTACTGTTGGAGACAGTAATTTAACAACGAAGATAGTAATATTAATTAAAATAATTTTTTTTTAAGAAAAGACAATTTCAAGAAAAAAAATCAAAAAGAAAAAGTCAACGCCGGAGACCGGCGGTTGACTGGCCGGAAAAATAATTAAGGAAATTTTTTTTTAAAAAAAAAAAATCAACGCCGAAATCTGACCGGAAAAAAAAAAGTTTTTTTCAAAAAAATATTAAAATGGGGGTTAATGTTATATATTTATTTAAATTCGGGGTCAATGTGTAATATTGAGGAAGTTAGAGTATAATGGATGAAATTGATAAAAATTATATTACGGTGGGTATTTTAGACAAAGGACATGGAGATAAATTTATTTGAATCACTGTTTTTTGTCTGGACCAATGTGCATTTAACTCCCTTGTCATGTTCATATTTGCCATTTGCAGTCAATAACATCTTATTTCTATAGATTATAAACATATATAAGGCATGCAAGAAGAAGAAACTACATATTAACACAACTTTTTTATTTTTACTCAAAAGGCCCTAAGCTTTTGAAATCTTCCAAGTCTTTTCATATAGAATTGACTGAGAGTTTTAGAGAAGTGGCTATGTAGGAGGTTTTCAAATCTTGTTAACAATATTTGAAAAAAGTTGACGAAAAAGACTTTTGAAAAATATGAGAAGATAGTATTTTCCATTAAATTTGATACAATTACAAAAAAAAAAAAAAAAAAAACCAGAGAGATTGTATTTCCTAAATAGTACAAGTCTCTTTAGAATTGGGTCCACCAGAAATAAAATATTAATGGCTTTTTGTGCATAAGCCCCTAACCAACTATCTTTATTATTCTAGGTTTAGGGGCTATATCTCTTTCGCCAATAAGCTCATCCCTTTCATATTTATTATAAATAAAGGAAAAATTAATGTATATGACAAAATTATCCCCAACCTTTTACACCCAATTCTTAATTGTAACACCAATTTAATCAATTTTAACCACAAAATCCAATTTTGACTTCTTTTTTTTTAACTTTTTCTTTTTCAAAATTATTCTTTTGCCGCCGGTCTCCGCCGTTGAGTTTTCGATTTTTTTTTTTCTGGTCTATTTTTTCCGCCTCCAATTTCGACGTTGATCGCCGGTCTCCGGAGTTGTCCTTTTTTAGTGAATTTTTTTTTTCTCATAAAATTTTTATCCATTTTTTTACGTCCGTCGCTAAACGTTGACCGTAATTGTAGTGTCATTAACAATAATTATACTTTCACTGACAGTACATTAACGTAATTATATTGTCGTTCACAGTACATTAACGTAATTGTACTGTCGTTGACAGTACATTTATAATTGTACTTTCGTTGACATACAATTAAGTCAATGACAATATTATTATTTTTTTGGGTTATTTATTTATTTTATTTTGTTTGATATGTTGACAAGTCAACGTAATTATATTAATGTCGTTGACAATAAAATAACTGTAAACACAATAATATTACTCAACCACATCAACATTTTTTTTTTTGGTTTTCTTTTATTTTGTTTGAGTTGTTGACGGAATAACGTAATAATATTACTGTCTCCTATTGCAATATTACTGTGGTTGACTGTAATATTAGTGTGGTTACAGTAATATTACTGTCAACCATAGTAATATTAATTCTTTTGGCTTTATATTATGTTTACGTTTACTGAACGATCAACATATTAATATTACTCTATTACACAATAATAATGGCTTTTGTTGTGTTAATATTACTGTGTCAGCATGGTTCGCCGGAACGGTCGTTCCGGAACGGGAATGGTGCCCTCCGTTCCGGAATCCGTAACCAGAATGGTGTTTTCACCGTGACTCACGGAACCACGGAACGGCCCCGACGCGGTCGGAGCGGCACCGGAACAACGCCGAAACAGAAAAAAGAATTTGAAAAAAAAAAAAAAAAAAAACAAATTTGACTAAAAAAATAAGGAAACAAAAAAACATAAAAGAAATAATATGATATGATGGCGGTGGCCACATTAGAGAATGGAAATTCCCCTGAATCACAGATCTTTGGCCTCATATATCTTACACAATTCCAACTCGGCTTTTTACTCGAAATTAAAATACTATATTTTCATAATATTCTTTGTAATATTTATTTTTTTGAAATTGTAATAATATTTTGCATATTATTGAATTGTAATATTGTTATTAAAAACATATTTGAAATATATTATATTTTTTTAACAATTTAATAAAAATGTGTCCGTTCCGGCCGCGACGCTGCCGCGACGTTGCAACGGAACTGGAACTGCAGTGTCCGCGACAATGCACTGTTCCGTTCCGGCGAGCCATGTGTGCTCAAAGAGATGTTAAAGAAAAAAAAATATTTAAAAAAAAATAAAAATCCGAAAAAGTCAACGCTGGAAACTGGCGGCAAAAAAATCAGGACGAGAAAAAAAATGTCAACGGCGAAATTGTACTCAAAATTATGTTTTGGGTCAAAATTGAATAATTTGTGAAATTTGGGGTCAAACTGTGGTTAAATTAAATTAAAATATGAAATTGGAGCATATTAAAATGTGAGGGGATATTTTAGTATTTTACAAAGCTTTAGACAATGTGTGTATTTTTTGTAAAATAATTTTTTGTCTGGATCCTTTACGAATAAGTACCCATTGATGGGCTTATTTGTAAAGTGCACAATTTATATTAATTTTGTAAGTGGAGATACGACATCATAACAATTGAGAAGACGACTTTGTTGCAGAATCAAACCCTAGCCATATTTCTTCCGCTCACGAAGCTCCGTAGAGTAACAACCCGTCGGAAAAAAAAAAACATGGCAAGAAAATTAGCCAAAACATCATCATCAAATATTCCGCCGGAGATAATCGAAATTATCCTGTCAAAATTATTATCAGTTAAATCTCTTCTTCGATTCAAAGCAGTTTCAAAGTCATGGAATACTATAATCTCCTATCCTTTATTCATTCAAAATCATCTCGATTGCTCGAATAACTCTCCGAATAATAATCTCTTCCTAAGAAGGTATACAAATAGTACTGATAGAGGGTTTCCTCTGGTCAAACTCGAACGTGGGAAAATCCACGCCGGAGGAATATCCGTAGAGAATATTCCCAATGGCTACAACGTAATATTATGCGAATGTAACGACGTGCTACTCTTGACCGATCGGTGCAGCGAAAAAAAATACGCGCTGTGGAATCCATCAACTCGTAGGGCGAGGCATCTCGCAACCCGATATGAGTTAAATGGAGATTATGTAGTTGATCATGGGATTTGTTACGACAAAATAACCGGTGATTTCAAGGTTGTCTTTATCTTCGCAACGAAATATGCAATTTATTCGTGTAATAACTACTCTTGGACGAAAAAGGATTTAGGAACAAATTGCCGTAACATTGGTTTTACAGGTTCAGGTATCTTCGTCGATGGAGCTACCTATTGGATTTTGGGAGTCGAGAGCAAGAATATTTCAGGTACACAATTAGTGTATTTCGATTCAACAACCGACAAGCTCAAGGTTTTGCGAATGCCCGAACAACTATATGATGATAAAATATATTTTTTAAGTTGTAACATGGCTTCTTTGAGAGGAAGCCTCTGTTTGTACAGCTACAACTACCGTGATAATAGTGTCCATATCTGGATAAAGGAAAAGGGCATTGATTTCGGGGATAATCGTACTAACTGGAAGGAGTTTGTAACCGTTGGATATCTTCGGCTTCGGTATTTGTGGATGACACCACTATGTTTCGTGGAAAATAAGGTTGTCATTCAAGAAAAGAGTATAAGATTCGTCTCTACTGAGAAGACGGTCGAAGAGTTTTTAGCGGTTGATGTATATCGGGGTAGATTCATTCCATATCGGGATAGTCTCTATTTCCCGGCTGGTGTGAAGACGATTAGAGCTTAGCAGTCCAGTTTGATATTTACATTGGATAAATATTTATGCATTTAGAAAAGACATTGTTTCTTTTTTTATTTTTATTTTTTTTTTGCCAAAAAATAAAATTTTATATCATTGGAATAATACTGCACTGTTTTTCTATTAGTAGGAGTTAATTGTTAGCATTTTTCAATAGTATATTTCGTTTCTGCTTGGCTTTCGTTTTATGGTGTTAATTAGTATCATTCTAGGTTAGTGAATGTGATTTTCTTGGAATTCTACTGCTGCAATCTTGACGATTTGATCGCAAAGTTCGGTGGCTGAGGTACGGAAAAAATTCGTTCTCTTTAAGACGAATTGCATGAACCCTTTTGACTGTGTTTAATTTACCCATCTGTTCTGCAAGGGATGGCCTGGTGGTTATATCAATTGAGTCTATGTTAATTGACCCAAGTGCGAATCCCCTTGCGAAGGGTTGTTAGGTGGAGCTAGTCACACATGACTAGCCTAGTGAGGTTTACGTTTCTCATATGGTTTTGCAAGCTATTATACCAAAGTGAAGCCCCAAAGAAGACTTGGCTATATATGATAGATATCATACTGATGTGGTTGACAGTTGACACTAATATTATTGTGTTTAAATTAATTTTACCGTCAGTGACAGAAATATTATTACGTTGACCGGTCAACAAATCAAACAAAATACAAAGACTAGAAAAATAATAATATTGTATAACAGTCAACGATAGTACAATTACTACCAATGACAGTACAACTACAGTCAATGTTCAGCGACGGACGTAAAAAAACTGATATAATTTTAGGAAAACAAAAAGTCAACGCCGGAGACCGCGCTGACCGTCGATCAACTCCGGAAACCAGCGGCGTATAAAATAGAAAAATAAATAAATAAATTCAACGCCGGAAACCAGTTGCGGAAAAAGAAAGATAGAAAAGAAAAAAAAATAAAAGCTGGAAACCGGCGGCAAACAAACAAAGAAAAGTTTAGAGAAAGAAAATGTCAAAATTGGATTTTTGTGATCAAAATCAATGAAAATGAAGTTAAATTGGGGTTACAGTTAGGAATTGAGTTTAAAGGGTTGGGTGTAATTTTGTCATATACATTAATTTTGCATTTATTAATAATACATATTAAAGTGATGGGTTTATTGGCGAGAAAGATAGAGATATAGCCCTTGAACCTAAAATAATAAATAGGGTTGATCAGGGACTTATGCATAAAAATCCTTTTTTAATATTTTTTTTTTTGCCAAAAGATTTTATTATTCATATATCGGTTCTCGTTAAAACGTTGTGGGCCTACACATGTAAAAGAGTACCCCTACAATGGTATTAAAAAATCAGAACGAGACTTATCTAGGTAAATGCTGAAAACGAAAAATGTTGTTTTGACCCCAGGAGGTTAAACTGCAAGTAAACGATCTTGGTGTTGTCCTCCAAAGTGCAAGCCTGAAAAGTGGAAAATTGCTAAAGAAGCTCAGAATGGGGGTCAAACTGCAAATACTCTGAAGTTGTGGCCAGGTCAGCGAAATCCCCTGGAATAGTGCATAAATGCAATGCAAAGATATTTGCCGTATACGATCAACATGAACAATGAACAATATATGTTTCTAAAGAGATGCTATTTGCAATTGCTGAAAATAAATGAAATATTAAGACACAGAAAAAAGAGAGAACTGGCATTTGAGACATCATATATTTTATACCTGATAAAAATTCAGCTGTTTATTATTTTAGGATTGCTGTATGTTTTTCCTTGGTCTGATATTATATATAAAGCTACTTTTCAATGGACAGAGCCAAGTCTTCTTTGGGGCATCTATGAGTTTGTCCAACCAATTTAGTTTTGCATTCAATATCTTTTTTTCGGATTGTAATGTACATTATATGCAAATTTTCTCAAGCTTTCTGAGATTAATTTAGAGTTAAAAATGAAATAATGTTAAATTTTGAAATTTTTTTACCCTCATTTAGATAGTTAAATAATAACTCACTCATAAAAAAAAAAAAAAAATCAATGATAACTAACAGGTACACGTTTTGAGGGATAACTACATTTTTCGTCCCTATACTTTGCTACTTAGTCAACTTTCATCCCTGTCCGGTGAGTTGTTTCAAACTTATGGACTTTTTCACCGATGAGTTCGGACAATATATGGTAAAAATTTGGTGCGATAGTTCTCATGGGAAGGGGATCCGGTGGACAATTTGGCGTGAAATGAGCCGGAGCAAGCATAGTGATGGTCTTGGATTAAGTGATTGGAAGCATTTAACAAACTTCCCGTTAGGTAGCTTAATACAAGAGGACCAACGACAAAAGATCGTCACAAAAAAAGTCTTTTTTTTGTAGTGGACACGAATGTTCTAAATAACGGAGGTTGGAGATGGTTATTGTCATTAAAGGCACCGAGTAAGATTAAAATATTCCTCTGGAGAGAGTATGTAAAAATTTATTACCCACAAGCTAGCACAACCGAGTATGTAAGATAGGTGCATTTTTTGTGACCTTTGTTAGTTGGCACGACAAGTCTGGGCATCGAGTGATATCCCCCAGTCAATATATCAAACACAAAATCTGCACGAGATCGACATGCTTTAAATAATCAATTAAACCACAAATCAATGTGTAACAAATCATGGCTTTTATATGCTTTAGTTTTATCACCAATGAAACAAAGAACGGACAATTATTTGTTATAGTTTTTGTATATGCACAAATTTCATATGATCAACTATATGTGTTTATTTAATAAAAAATATTTTATAAAAACTAGCAATAAATAATATGTGAAATAGAAGAAACAAGATGAAAACATCAAATATAATTAAAATAGAGAATTCGACTGCGTTGAGGTTCCATACCTATGTAACAAAAAAAAAAAAAAAAAGAACCAGACATAATATCTTGTCTACATGCATAAATACTTATTTCCCACGTGAAACAAATGCTCAGGTGATATAAACCTGGACTGCTGATCTGTAATCGTCGTCATCTTGACACCAGTTGGGAAATAGAGACTATTCCGATATGGAATGAATCCATTGCAGTTTACGTCAATATCTGCAAACTCTTGAAACGTCTTCTCAGTAGGGCTATAGTAGACAAATTTCTTACGCTCTACTTGAATGACAACCTTATTTCCCACGAAACATATTGGCGTAATCCACAAAAACGGAACCCGGAAATTTCCAATCGTCATAAACTCCTTCCAGTGAGTACTATTCTCCCCGACATCAATGCCCTTTTCCTTTATCCAGATCTGGATACTGTTCTCATTGTAGTTATAGTGGTACAAACATAGTCTTCCTCCCAAAGAAGCCTTGTTAATTAAATGAAATTTGTCATCACTTAATTGTTCGGGCTTTTTCAAAATCTTGAGCTTATCGGTTCTTGGATCGAAATACACTAATTGTGTACCTGATATATTCCTGCTCTCGACTCCCAAAATCCAATAGGTAGCTCCGTCAACGAATATAGCCGCACCTGGAGTACCAAGAATGGAATAGAATTTTGTTCCTAAATACTTTTCGGTCCAAGAATTGTTATTACACGAATAAATTGCATATTTCGTTGCGTAAACAATGACAACCTTGAAATCGCCCGTTATTTGGTCGTAACAAATCCCACAATCCACTTCATGATCTTCATTAAACTCACATCGGTTTATGACAAACATCTGAGAGCGAGTTGATGGATTCCACAGTGCGTATGTATCGTATTCATTAAACTCCCCGTGGATGCTGGTCAAGAGTAGCACGCCGTTACATTCGCATAATATTCTGTCGTAACCATTGGGAATACTCTCGACGGATATTTCTCCGGAGTGGATATTTCCAACTTCGAATTCAACCAAAGTAAACCCTCTATCTGTACCATATGTATCCGTACTTAGGAAGAGATTATCCGGAGAGTTATCCGAGGATTGGAGATGATTTTGAATGAATAAAGGATTGGAGATTAAAGTATTCCATGACTTTGAAACTGATTTGAATCGAAGAAGAGATTTCGATGATAATTTTGACAGTATAATTTCGATTATCTCCGGCGGAATATTTGCCATGTCTGTTCTTTGTTGCAACCGTATTTGGTTCTTCTTAGGGTTTACTTTTACTGAGCTTTTTGAGCGGAGAGGGATTTATAACGTAACAACTGACAATCTTTCGTCTTTCTTTATGCCCCAGCC
>NW_012194932.1:0-17791 GCF_000504015.1 Erythranthe guttata | reverse complement strand
TTTTTGATGGACTAATTTATATTTCTGTTTTAATTGGTGGATTTAGTATTCCATAGGTACAAATTGATAATTAGGTGTCCATGAAGCAAAAATGATCAAAGAGTAAGAAAAGAGTTGCAATTAGGAAAATAAAATCAAATTAGAAGAGAGGATCCCGCAACATCTTCGGTAGTGTCCACGAAGTCGAGCATAACTTTCTCATCCGGACTCCAAATCGACTGGTTCCGGCGGCATTAGAAAGCTATTTCAGCTGGCTACAATTCCTGTCTAACGTCAAATTTCCAAATTCGGACTCAAACATGGTCAAAATTGGATTCCAACAGCGATCATGAAAATACCCGCTACAGTTCGAGGACACGAATGCGCATCAAGAAACGTGCACAAAAACACTCGCTACAAAAGATACGCACATAAGTAAAAGTACAAAATCATGCACAAAATTACTCACGCAAAACTGCATTCGCAAAAAGGATCATGAAAACACAAACTACAATCCTAGGACATTAATACAAATCAACAAACATGCACAAACACACTCGCTCGAATGGACATGCACAAACGTACATGTTAAAAAACATGCGCAAAAGTGCATTCGCTACAACGTTCTTAAAAACACGAAATACAACACTAGGACTTTAATACGCATAACCAAACAACAACAAAAACACAAGATACAAAAGATACAATGGAGTGTAGAAATAACACTCAACGTTTACGTTTACGTTTATTTTTTTATTGATTTATTTATATTTCTGTTTTAATTGGTGGATTTAGTATTCTATAGGTACAAATTGATAATTAGGTGTCCATGAAGCAAAAATGATGAAAGAGTAAGAAAAGAGTTGCAATTAGGAAAATAAAATCAAATTAGAAGAGAGGATCCCGCAACATCTTCGGTAGTGTCCACGAAGTCGAGCATAACTTTCTCATCCGGACTCCAAATCGACTGGTTCCGGTGGCATTAGAAAGCTATTTCAGCTGGCTACAATTCCTGTCTAATGTCAAATTTCCAAATTCGGACTCGAACATGGTCAAAATTGGATTCCAACAGCGATCATTAAAATAACCGCTACAGTTCGAGGACACGAATGCACATCAAGAAACGTGCACAAAAACACTCGCTACAAAAGTTACGCACATAAGTAACAGTACAAAATCATGCACAAAATTACTCACGCAAAACTGCATTCGCAAAAAGGATCATGAAAACACAAACTACAATCCTAGGACATTAATACAAATCAACAAACATGCACAAACACACTCGCTCGAATGGACATGCACAAACGTACATGTTAAAAAACATGCGCAAAAGTGCATTCGCTACAACGTTCTTAAAAACACGAAATACAACACTAGGACTTTAATACGCATAACCAAACAACAACAAATACACAAGATACAAAAGATACAGTGGAGTGTAGAAATAACACTCAACGTTTACGTTTACGTTTATTTTTTTATTGATTTATTTATATTTCTGTTTTAATTGGTGGATTTAGTATTCTATAGGTACAAATTGATAATTAGGTGTCCATGAAGCAAAAATGATGAAAGAGTAAGAAAAGAGTTGCAATTAGGAAAATAAAATCAAATTAGAAGAGAGGATCCCGCAACATCTTCGGTAGTGTCCACGAAGTCGAGCATAACTTTCTCATCCGGACTCCAAATCGACTGGTTCCGGCGGCATTAGAAAGCTATTTCAGCTGGCTACAATTCCTGTCTAATGTCAAATTTCCAAATTCGGACTCGAACATGGTCAAAATTGGATTCCAACAGCGATCATGAAAATACCCGCTACAGTTCGAGGACACGAATGCGCATCAAGAAACGTGCACAAAAACACTCGCTACAAAAGATACGCACATAAGTCAAAGTACAAAATCATGCACAAAATTACTCACGCAAAACTGCATTCGCAAAGGGGATCGTGAAAACGCAAACTACGATCCTAGGACATTAATACAAATCAACAAACATGCACAAACACACTCGCTCGAATGGACATGCACAAACGTACATGTTAAAAAAATGCGCAAAAGTGCATTCGCTACAACGTTCTTAAAAACACGAAATACAACACTAGGACTTTAATACGCATAACCAAACAACAACAAATACACAAAAGATACAGTGGAGTGTAGAAATAACACTCAACGTTTACGTTTACGTTTATTTTTTTATTGATTTATTTATATTTCTGTTTTAATTGGTGAATTTAGTATTCTATAGGTACAAATTGATAATTAGGTGTCCATGAAGCAAAAATGATGAAAGAGTAAGAAAAGAGTTGCAATTAGGAAAATAAAATCAAAATAGAAGAGAGGATCCCGCAACATCTTCGGTAGTGTCCACGAAGTCGAGCATAACTTTCTCATCCGGACTCCAAATCGACTGGTTCCGGCGGCATTAGAAAGCTATTTCAGCTGGCTACAATTCCTGTCTAATGTCAAATTTCCAAATTCGGACTCGAACATGGTCAAAATTGGATTCCAACAGCGATCATGAAAATACCCGCTACAGTTCGAGGACACGAATGCGCATCAAGAAACGTGCACAAAAACACTCGCTACAAAAGATACGCACATAAGTAAAAGTACAAAATCATGCACAAAATTACTCACGCAAAACTGCATTCGCAAAAAGGATCATGAAAACACAAACTACAATCCTAGGACATTAATATAAATCAACAAACATGCACAAACACACTCGCTCGAATGGACATGCACAAACGTACATGTTAAAAAATATGCGCAAAAGTGCATTCGCTACAACGTTCTTAAAAACACGAAATACAACACTAGGACTTTAATACGCATAACCAAACAACAACAAATACACAAGATACAAAAGATACAGTGGAGTGTAGAAATAACACTCAACGTTTACGTTTACGTTTATTTTTTTATTGATTTATTTATATTTCTGTTTTCATTGGTGGATTTAGTATTCTATAGGTACAAATTGATAATTAGGTGTCCATGAAGCAAAAATGATGAAAGAGTAAGAAAAGAGTTGCAATTAGGAAAATAAAATCAAATTAGAAGAGAGGATCCCGCAACATCTTCGGTAGTGTCCACGAAGTCGAGCATAACTTTCTCATCCGGACTCCAAATCGACTGGTTCCGGCGGCATTAGAAAGCTATTTCAGCTGGCTACAATTCCTGTCTAATGTCAAATTTCCAAATTCGGACTCGAACATGGTCAAAATTGGATTCCAACAGCGATCATGAAAATACCCGCTACAGTTCGAGGACACGAATGCGCATCAAGAAACGTGCACAAAAACACTCGCTACAAAAGATACGCACATAAGTAAAAGTACAAAATTATGCACAAAATTACTCACGCAAAACTGCATTCGCAAAAAGGATCATGAAAACACAAACTACAATCCTAGGACATTAATACAAATCAACAAACATGCACAAACACACTCGCTCGAATGGACATGCACAAACGTACATGTTAAAAAACATGCGCAAAAGTGCATTCGCTACAACGTTCTTAAAAACACGAAATACAACACTAGGACTTTAATACGCATAACCAAACAACAACAAAACACAAGATACAAAAGATACAGTGGAGTGTAGAAATAACACTCAACGTTTACGTTTACGTTTATTTTTTTATTGATTTATTTATATTTCTGTTTTAATTGGTGGATTTAGTATTCTATAGGTACAAATTGATAATTAGGTGTCCATGAAGCAAAAATGATGAAAGAGTAAGAAAAGAGTTGCAATTAGGAAAATAAAATCAAATTAGAAGAGAGGATCCCGCAACATCTTCGGTAGTGTCCACGAAGTCGAGCATAACTTTCTCATCCGGACTCCAAATCGACTGGTTCCGGCGGCATTAGAAAGCTATTTCAGCTGGCTACAGTTCCTGTCTAATGTCAAATTTCCAAATTCGGACTCGAACATGGTCAAAATTGGATTCCAACAGCGATCATGAAAATACCCGCTACAGTTCGAGGACACGAATGCGCATCGAGAAACGTGCACAAAAACACTCTCTACAAAAGATACGCACATAAGTAAAAGTACAAAATCATGCACAAAATTACTCACGCAAAATTGCATTCGCAAAAAGGATCATGAAAACACAAACTACAATCCTAGGACATTAATACAAATCAACAAACATGCACAAACACACTCGCTCGAATGGACATGCACAAACGTACATGTTAAAAAAATGCGCAAAAGTGCATTCGCTACAACGTTCTTAAAAACACGAAATACAACACTAGGACTTTAATACGCATAACCAAACAACAACAAATACACAAAAGATACAGTGGAGTGTAGAAATAACACTCAACGTTTACGTTTACGTTTATTTTTTTATTGATTTATTTATATTTCTGTTTTAATTGGTGAATTTAGTATTCTATAGGTACAAATTGATAATTAGGTGTCCATGAAGCAAAAATGATGAAAGAGTAAGAAAAGAGTTGCAATTAGGAAAATAAAATCAAAATAGAAGAGAGGATCCCGCAACATCTTCGGTAGTGTCCACGAAGTCGAGCATAACTTTCTCATCCGGACTCCAAATCGACTGGTTCCGGCGGCATTAGAAAGCTATTTCAGCTGGCTACAATTCCTGTCTAATGTCAAATTTCCAAATTCGGACTCGAACATGGTCAAAATTGGATTCCAACAGCGATCATGAAAATACCCGCTACAGTTCGAGGACACGAATGCGCATCAAGAAACGTGCACAAAAACACTCGCTACAAAAGATACGCACATAAGTAAAAGTACAAAATCATGCACAAAATTACTCACGCAAAACTGCATTCGCAAAAAGGATCATGAAAACACAAACTACAATCCTAGGACATTAATATAAATCAACAAACATGCACAAACACACTCGCTCGAATGGACATGCACAAACGTACATGTTAAAAAACATGCGCAAAAGTGCATTCGCTACAACGTTCTTAAAAACACGAAATACAACACTAGGACTTTAATACGCATAACCAAACAACAACAAATACACAAGATACAAAAGATACAGTGGAGTGTAGAAATAACACTCAACGTTTACGTTTACGTTTATTTTTTTATTGATTTATTTATATTTCTGTTTTAATTGGTGGATTTAGTATTCTATAGGTACAAATTGATAATTAGGTGTCCATGAAGCAAAAATGATGAAAGAGTAAGAAAAGAGTTGCAATTAGGAAAATAAAATCAAATTAGAAGAGAGGATCCCGCAACATCTTCGGTAGTGTCCACGAAGTCGAGCATAACTTTCTCATCCGGACTCCAAATCGACTGATTCCGGCGGCATTAGAAAGCTATTTCAGCTGGCTACAATTCCTGTCTAATGTCAAATTTCCAAATTCGGACTCGAACATGGTCAAAATTGGATTCCAACAGCGATCATGAAAATACCCGCTACAGTTCGAGGACACGAATGCGCATCAAGAAACGTGCACAAAAACACTCGCTACAAAAGATACGCACATAAGTAAAAGTACAAAATCATGCACAAAATTACTCACGCAAAACTGCATTCGCAAAAAGGATCATGAAAACACAAACTACAATCCTAGGACATTAATACAAATCAACAAACATGCACAAACACACTCGCTCGAATGGACATGCACAAACGTACATGTTAAAAAACATGCGCAAAAGTGCATTCGCTACAACGTTCTTAAAAACACGAAATACAACACTAGGACTTTAATACGCATAACCAAACAACAACAATTACACAAGATACAAAAGATACAATGGAGTGTAGAAATAACACTCAACGTTTACGTTTACGTTTATTTTTTTATTGATTTATTTATATTTCTGTTTTAATTGGTGGATTTAGTATTCTATAGGTACAAATTGATAATTAGGTGTCCATGAAGCAAAAATGATGAAAGAGTAAGAAAAGAGTTGCAATTAGGAAAATAAAATCAAATTAGAAGAGAGGATCCCGCAACATCTTCGGTAGTGTCCACGAAGTCGAGCATAACTTTCTCATCCGGACTCCAAATCGACTGGTTCCGGCGGCATTAGAAAGCTATTTCAGCTGGCTACAGTTCCTGTCTAATGTCAAATTTCCAAATTCGGACTCGAACATGGTCAAAATTGGATTCCAACAGCGATCATGAAAATACCCGCTACAGTTCGAGGACACGAATGCGCATCGAGAAACGTGCACAAAAACACTCTCTACAAAAGATACGCACATAAGTAAAAGTACAAAATCATGCACAAAATTACTCACGCAAAATTGCATTCGCAAAAAGGATCATGAAAACACAAACTACAATCCTAGCCACTACCAAAAATATGGGCTTTTGTGACAGAGATTTTTGTCACTGAATTGAGGAAAATCCGTCACAAACAGGCTTTGGTGACGGAGGTGTGACGGAATTCGTCCGTGAGAAAACGCCTCGTCACTAATTAAAATAGTGACGGTTTTTTTCAATCCGTCACACTTTGGTGACGGAACATTCTGTCACAAATACCTTATCGAACTCCCCTAAATTTAGTGACGGATCCCGTCATAAATAATTTTTGTATGTCATTAATCTGTCACAAGGTTCCGTCATTCATCTGTCATAAATATCATCACAAATACTCCGTCACATGCTTCGTGTTCCGTCAAAATTCAGTCACAAGCAATCCGTCACATTGGTTGTCACAAATATCAGTCACTTTTCTCGTCACAATAGCACCATAATTGTTTTGTTCTCTTTATTTTACTACATTTTTTTTTGATAAACAATCAACAAAAAATCACAAAGCATAAATATATTAAAACAAAATCACAAAGCATAAATATATTAAAACAAAATCATATCGTTTCCAATCTTTCAGAGCATCATTTGGCTAGTAGTATCTAGTGCTAAGAATCTGTTATGAATTACAAAACATAAATATCTTATTTATAGAAAACACAATCTCTTCTTAGCTCTAAACTCGTTTGTATTCCTCCTCTCTTTTCTGAATCACTGCCATCTCTTGTGCCCTCAATTTTCAGGTCACATTCCTAACACCACTCTTCTCTATCTGCCTTCAATATCTGCCTTCAATATCGACAAGCCATGGCCTTAGTATCTATCTTCCTCTCCATCACGTTCTCCTCAACCCTGATCAACAATTTCATCTTGTTTCCCATCCCCATCCACATAACTCTGTTAATTAAAAGGAGAAGTCCACAACTACAAGTAAATAACTGCATTGTATTGACATAATTAAAACGAACGTTGAAAAGTTACTAATGAATCATTTGAGATACCTGATAAGTTCGTATACTCACAAGGTTTACTCACGTAAACAAAATGTTGAATTAACATGGGGATGCAACGACCCAATAATTGTAGCACATATAGACATAACCATAATAACACATGCACACATAATACATGAAATTCAAATCCACATACTCCATTCCAAAGAACTATAAAGAAATCGTATCAGCTTCGCAATCTAATCACATCAAGGTTTCAAAACAATTTACAATTATACCTTAATAATGAACTTCAAATTACTTAAATGAACCTATACTCTTATCGGTCCTAAATCCATTGAGAGGTATCCTTAGATAGAACTATGTCCTCTAAATAACGTCCTAACAACTCTTTTCATTCATAGTACTCTATGTTAGAAATTCTGGCAGCTTTGGTATTTCAACTTTGAAAATTCATATCTCTTAAACCGTACATACAAACCTTATGAAATTTTCACACAATGTTCACATATATGTTAATTATACCCTATTAAAACAGTTTAGTAAAATACCTATCCACGTGAGAGAAATAATTAATTCAGTACACTAACACCAGCAGAATTTCAGAACAGAGCATTCAAATTTAAAAATACCAAATAAATCATTCCTTCAACCAAACACCATGAAATTTCACT
Source organism: Erythranthe guttata (assembly GCF_000504015.1). The sequence goes on along the minus strand of NW_012194932.1, from coordinate 9,893 downwards.
GAGAATCAGATTTATAAGTCTTTAATCATATCCAGTTATAATCGCATGAATCGGGCTAAGATAGGATTTAATTTAACACATAATTCATAGATGACTCAGAAATCGTGCAGTTTCAGAAAACGGTTCATAACTTGATCAATACAATTCCAATTTACGCATACCATATATCAAAACGAAGCTAACAGAAACATCTACGTGCACAATTAATTTCATAATTTTCGGAAAATAAATCATCGATGAAACATGCACCGAAAGCGGAGGCTACGAATCTGAAATTCGAATTAGGGTTTATGGAAATCTATATTTCTTGACCTAGATCCCTAAATCTGATTCCTAAACATATAAATCAATTAAACACATAAACATAATCTTATTATTTATCATTAATTCAGTAAAGATCAAAAGTCCTTACCTCTTTGAAGAAAATCGAAGACAAAGAGGAAGAGTAAACCGAAGGATTCTCAGAGCTTGGCTTGAAGGCTTTTGGGGCTGAACTTGGAGGCTGTAGAGTTATCCAGGGTCCGATCCTCTTAATGGTTTGGTGGATTTTGTAGGGAAATTAATCCCATTAATTAGATGTGAAACTTCCAGAGAAGAAGGGGAATTTTTGAGGATTTTTCATCGAAGAAGAGTGATTTTTCATCGAAGAAGGGTGAAGATCGTTTCTTCTCTAGGAAGAAGAAGGAAACTGCCGTAAGAAAATTGGGAAGGAAAATAGGAGGAATCTTCCTTGCTTATAGGCTAGGAAGTTAGGAGGAAATTTACCTAAGGGCTATTATGCAATATTTAAAACAATATAGGATCCTAATAATAATTAAAGAATACTTGGAAGATAACTAGAAGAAAGCTGCGTAATTATGTCCTGGCCTGTAAATAGGTAAAGTGATTCTTTTATATATTATATTTTATTTAAGTTAAGGTTTGTCTTCAAAATAATTAATTATATGTTTAAGAACTAACTGTAAAAAGAGAATCAAAATAATATTTGAGAACATAAAAAATTTATTAAATATATAAGTGAATTAAGCAATTAAGAACAAAACAATTTTTTTACTAAAAAAATAATTAATGTCGAAAAAATCAATCTCCTATTTCGTAGAACTAAAAAAAGTAATAAAAACACAAGTAACTGAATTTATATTTCCAAGTTACTCATTTTGGAGTATTAAAGTGAATTTATAAAAATTAAAATAACAAGTAACACAACAATTAGTTTAGTGACAGATTAACGATGAAACATAAAATGTCACGGACTTGTGTCTGAAATGTATGTGACTATTTCTGACCAGATAAACATAGTGATGGATTAATGACGAAACATAAAATGTGACAGACTTGTGACCAAAATGTATGTGACGGATGTGTGACAGGCATGATATTGTGACAGATCTGTGACCGACATTGATCAAATTGTTTTATTCATAGAAAATTTGTGGCTAATTTGTGACTGAATCAGTTTCCGTCAAAAGATTTGTGACCGAAATGTGACTGAGTTTCGATTGTCACAAAATCTGTCCCAAATTCGTCACATATTGGTCATAAAAAAATTCCGTATTTTAGTAGTACATTCAGTCACATACCTGTCACTCATTCGGTCACTAACGGTGACAGATTTAGGTTGTCACAAAATATCCGTCACAAAAGCCCTATAGGACATTAATACAAATCAACAAACATGCACAAACACACTCGCTCGAATGGACATGCACAAACGTACATGTTAAAAAAATGCGCAAAAGTGCATTCGCTACAACGTTCTTAAAAACACGAAATACAACACTAGGACTTTAATACGCATAACCAAACAACAACAAATACACAAAAGATACAGTGGAGTGTAGAAATAACACTCAACGTTTACGTTTACGTTTATTTTTTTATTGATTTATTTATATTTCTGTTTTAATTGGTGAATTTAGTATTCTATAGGTACAAATTGATAATTAGGTGTCCATGAAGCAAAAATGATGAAAGAGTAAGAAAAGAGTTGCAATTAGGAAAATAAAATCAAATTAGAAGAGAGGATCCCGCAACATCTTCGGTAGTGTCCACGAAGTCGAGCATAACTTTCTCATCCGGACTCCAAATCGACTGGTTCCGGCGGCATTAGAAAGCTATTTCAGCTGGCTACAATTCTTGTCTAATGTCAAATTTCCAAATTCGGACTCGAACATGGTCAAAATTGGATTCCAACAGCGATCATGAAAATACCCGCTACAGTTCGAGGACACGAATGCGCATCAAGAAACGTGCACAAAAACACTCGCTACAAAAGATACGCACATAAGTAAAAGTACAAAATCATACACAAAATTACTCACGCAAAACTGCATTCGCAAAAAGGATCATGAAAACACAAACTACAATCCTAGGACATTAATACAAATCAACAAACATGCACAAACACACTCGCTCGAATGGACATGCACAAACGTACATGTTAAAAAACATGTGCAAAAGTGCATTCGCTACAACGTTCTTAAAAACACTAAATACAACACTAGGACTTTAATACGCATAACCAAACAACAACAAATACACAAGATACAAAAGATACAGTGGAGTGTAGAAATAACACTCAACGTTTACGTTTACGTTTATTTATTTATTGATTTATTTATATTTCTGTTTTAATTGGTGGATTTAGTATTCTATAGGTACAAATTGATAATTAGGTGTCCATGAAGCAAAAATGATGAAAGAGTAAGAAAAGAGTTGCAATTAGGGAAATAAAATCAAGTTAGAAGAGAGGATCCCGCAACATCTTCGGTAGTGTCCACGAAGTCGAGCATAACTTTCTCATCCGGACTCCAAATCGACTAGTTCTTGCGGCATTAGAAAGCTATTTCAGCTGGCTACAGTTCTTGTCTAATGTCAAATTTCCAAATTCGGACTCGAACATGGTCAAAATTGGATTCCAACAGCGATCATGAAAATACCCGCTACAGTTCGAGGACACGAATGCGCATCGAGAAACGTGCACAAAAACACTCGCTACAAAAGATACGCACATAAGTAAAAGTACAAAATCATGCACAAAATTACTCACGCAAAACTGCATTCGCAAAAAGGATCATGAAAACACAAACTACAATCCTAGGACATTAATACAAATCAACAAACATGCACAAACACACTCGCTCGAATGGACATGCACAAACGTACATGTTAAAAAACATGCGCAAAAGTGCATTCGCTACAACGTTCTTAAAAACACGAAATACAACACTAGGACTTTAATACGCATAACCAAACAACAACAAAAACACAAGATACAAAAGATACAGTGGAGTGTAGAAATAACACTCAACGTTTACGTTTACGTTTATTTTTTTATTGATTTATTTATATTTCTGTTTTAATTGGTGAATTTAGTATTCTATAGGTACAAATTGATAATTAGGTGTCCATGAAGCAAAAATGATGAAAGAGTAAGAAAAGAGTTGCAATTAGGAAAATAAAATCAAATTAGAAGAGAGGATCCCGCAACATCTTCGGTAGTGTCCACGAAGTCGAGCATAACTTTCTCATCCGGACTCCAAATCGACTGGTTCCGGCGGCATTAGAAAGCTATTTCAGCTGGCTACAATTCCTGTCTAATGTCAAATTTCCAAATTCGGACTCGAACATGGTCAAAATTGGATTCCAACAGCGATCATGAAAATACCCGCTACAGTTCGAGGACACGAATGCGCATCAAGAAACGTGCACAAAAACACTCGCTACAAAAGATACGCACATAAGTAAAAGTACAAAATCATGCACAAAATTACTCACGCAAAACTGCATTCGCAAAAAGGATCATGAAAACACAAACTACAATCCTAGGACATTAATACAAATCAACAAACATGCACAAACACACTCGCTCGAATGGACATGCACAAACGTACATGTTAAAAAACATGCGCAAAAGTGCATTCGCTACAACGTTCTTAAAAACACGAAATACAACACTAGGACTTTAATACGCATAACCAAACTACAACAAATACACAAGATACAAAAGATACAGTGGAGTGTAGAAATAACACTCAACGTTTACGTTTACGTTTATTTTTTTATTGATTTATTTATATTTCTGTTTTAATTGGTGGATTTAGTATTCTATAGGTACAAATTGATAATTAGGTGTCCATGAAGCAAAAATGATGAAAGAGTAAGAAAAGAGTTGCAATTAGGGAAATAAAATCAAATTAGAAGAGAGGATCCCGCAACATCTTCGGTAGTGTCCACGAAGTCGAGCATAACTTTCTCATCCGGACTCCAAATCGACTGGTTCTGGCGGCATTAGAAAGCTATTTCAGCTGGCTACAATTCCTGTCTAATGTCAAATTTCCAAATTCGGACTCGAACATGGTCAAAATTGGATTCCAACAGCGATCGTGAAAATACCCGCTACAGTTCGAGGACACGAATGCGCATCAAGAAACGTGCACAAAAACACTCGCTACAAAAGATACACAGATAACTAAAAGTACAAAATCATGCACAAAATTACACACGCAAAACTGCATTCGCAAAAAGGATCATGAAAACACAAACTACAATCCTAGGACATTAATACAAATCAACAAACGTGCACAAACACACTCGCTCGAATGGACATGCACAAACGTACATGTTAAAAAACATGCGCAAAAGTGCATTCGCTACAACGTTCTTAAAAACACGAAATACAACAATAGGACTTTAATACGCATAACCAAACAACAACGAAAACACAAGATACAAAAGATACAGTGGAGTGTAGAAATAACACTCAACGTTTACGTTTACGTTTATTTTTTTATTGATTTATTTATATTTCTGTATTAATTGGTGGATTTAGTACTCTATAGGTACAAATTTATAATTAGGTGTCCATGAAGCAAAAATGATCAAAGAGTAAGAAAAGAGTTGCAATTAGGAAAATAAAATCAAATTAGAAGAGAGGATCCTGCAACATCTTCGGTAGTGTCCACGAAGTCGAGCATAACTTTCTCATCCGGACTCCAAATCGACTGGTTCCGGCGGCATTAGAAAGCTATTTCAGCTGGCTACAATTCCTGTCTAATGTCAAATTTCCAAATTCGGACTCGAACATGGTCAAAATTGGATTCCAACAGCGATCGTGAAAATACCCGCTACAGTTCGAGGACACGAATGCGCATCAAGAAACGTGCACAAAAACACTCGCTACAAAAGATACGCACATAAGTAAAAGTACAAAATCATGCACAAAATTACACACGCAAAACTGCATTCGCAAAAAGGATCATGAAAACACAAACTACAATCCTAGGACATTAATACAAATCAACAAACGTGCACAAACACACTCGCTCGAATGGACATGCACAAACGTACATGTTAAAAAGCTTGCGCAAAAGTGCATTCGCTACAACGTTCTTAACAACAAGAAATACAACACTACGACTTTAATACGGATAACCAAACAACAACAAAAACACAAGATACAAAAGATACAGTGGAGTGTAGAAATAACACTCAACGTTTACGTTTACGTTTATTTTTAAATTGATTTATTTATATTTCTGTATTAATTGGTGGATTTAGTACTCTATAGGTACAAATTGATAATTAGGTGTCCATGAAGTAAAAATGATCAAAGAGTAAGAAAAGAGTTGCAATTAGGAAAATAAAATCAAATTAGAAGAGAGGATCCTGCAACATCTTCGGTAGTGTCCACGAAGTCGAGCATAACTTTATCATCCGGACTCCAAATCGACTTGTTCCGGCGGCATTAGAAAGCTATTTCAGCTGGCTACAATTCTTGTCTAATGTCAAATTTCCAAATTCGGACTCGAACATGGTCAAAATTGGATTCCAACAGCGATCGTGAAAATACCCGCTACAGGTCGAGGACACGAATGCGCATCAAGAAACGTGCACAAAACCACTCGCTACAAAAGATACGCACATAAGTAAAAGTACAAAATCATGCACAAAATTACACACGCATAACTGCATTCGCAAAAAGGATCATGAAAACTCAAACTACAATCCTAGGACATTAATACAAATCAACAAACGTGCACAAACACACTCGCTCGAATGGACATGCACAAACGTACATGTTAAAAAACATGCGCAAAAGTGCATTCGCTACAACGTTCTTAAAAACACGAAATACAACAATAGGACTTTAATACGCATAACCAAACAACAACGAAAACACAAGATACAAAAGATACAGTGGAGTGTAGAAATAACACTCAACGTTTACGTTTACGTTTATTTTTTTATTGATTTATTTATATTTCTGTATTAATTGGTGGATTTAGTACTCTATAGGTACAAATTTATAATTAGGTGTCCATGAAGCAAAAATGATCAAAGAGTAAGAAAAGAGTTGCAATTAGGAAAATAAAATCAAATTAGAAGAGAGGATCCTGCAACATCTTCGGTAGTGTCCACGAAGTCGAGCATAACTTTCTCATCCGGACTCCAAATCGACTGGTTCCGGCGGCATTAGAAAGCTATTTCAGCTGGCTACAATTCCTGTCTAATGTCAAATTTCCAAATTCGGACTCGAACATGGTCAAAATTGGATTCCAACAGCGATCGTGAAAATACCCGCTACAGTTCGAGGACACGAATGCGCATCAAGAAACGTGCACAAAAACACTCGCTACAAAAGATACGCACATAAGTAAAAGTACAAAATCATGCACAAAATTACACATGCAAAACTGCATTCGCAAAAAGGATCATGAAAACACAAACTACAATCCTAGGACATTAATACAAATCAACAAACGTGCACAAACACACTCGCTCGAATGGACATGCACAAACGTACATGTTAAAAAGCTTGCGCAAAAGTGCATTCGCTACAACGTTCTTAAAAACAAGAAATACAACACTAGGACTTTAATACGCATAACCAAACAACAACAAAAACACAAGATACAAAAGATACAGTGGAGTGTAGAAATAACACTCAACGTTTACGTTTACGTTTATTTTTTATTGATTTATTTATATTTCTGTATTAATTGGTGGATTTAGTACTCTATAGGTACAAATTGATAATTAGGTGTCCGTGAAGCAAAAATGATCAAAGAGTAAGAAAAGAGTTGCAATTAGGAAAATAAAATCAAATTAGAAGAGAGGATCCTGCAACATCTTCGGTAGTGTCCACGAAGTCGAGCATAACTTTCTCATCCGGACTCCAAATCGACAGGTTCCGGCGGCATTAGAAAGCTATTTCAGCTGGCTACAATTCCTGTCTAATGTCAAATTTCCAAATTCGGACTCGAACATGGTCAAAATTGGATTCCAACAGCGATCGTGAAAATACCCGCTACAGTTCAAGGACACGAATGCGCATCAAGAAACGTGCAACCCTTGGTAACAGTATAGCCTCGTCATTGTGGCATAAGTAAAAGTACAAAATCATGCACAAAATTACACACGCAAAACTGCATTCGCAAAAAGGATCATGAAAACTCAAACTACAATCCTAGGACATTAATACAAATCAACAAACGTGCACAAACACACTCGCTCGAATGGACATGCACAAACGTACATGTTAAAAAACATGCGCAAAAGTGCATTCGCTACAACGTTCTTAAAAACAAGAAATACAACACTAGGACTTTAATACGCATAACCAAACAACAACAAAAACACAAGATACAAAAGATACAGTGGAGTGTAGAAATAACACTCAACGTTTACGTTTACGTTTATTTTTTTATTGATTTATTTATATTTCTGTATTAATTGGTGGATTTAGTACTCTATAGGTACAAATTGATAATTAGGTGTCCATGAAGCAAAAATGATCAAAGAGTAAGAAAAGAGTTGCAATTAGGAAAATAAAATCAAATTAGAAGAGAGGATCCTGCAACATCGTCGGTAGTGTCCAAGAAGTCGAGCATAACTTTCTCATCCGGACTCCAAATCGAACTGGTTCCCGGCGGCATTAGAAAGCTACTTCAGCTGGCTACAATTCCTGTCTAATGTCAAATTTCCAAATTCGGACTCGAACATGGTCAAAATTGGATTCCAACAGCGATCATGAAAATACCCGCTACAGTTCGAGGACACGAATGCGCATCAAGAAACGTGCACAAAAACACTCGCTACAAAAGATACGCACATAAGTAAAAGTACTAAATCATGCACAAAATTACTCACGCAAAACTTCATTCGCAAAAAGGATCATGAAAACACAAACTACAATCCTAGGACATTATTACAAATCAACAAACATGCACAAACACACTCGCTCGAATGGACATGCACAAACGTACATGTTAAAAAACATGCGCAAAAGTGCATTCGCTACAACGTTCTTAAAAACACGAAATACAACACTAGGACTTTAATACGCATAACCAAACAACAACAAAAACACAAGATACAAAAGATACAGTGGAGTGTAGAAATAACACTCAACGTTTACGTTTACGTTTATTTTTTTTATTGATTTATTTATATTTCTGTTTTAATTTGTGGATTTAGTATTCTATAGGTACAAATTGATAATTAGGTGTCCATGAAGCAAAAAAGATGAAAGAGTAAGAAAAGAGTTGCAATTAGGAAAATAAAATCAAATTAGAAGAGAGGATCCCGCAACATCTTCGGTAGTGTCCACGAAGTCGAGCATAACTTTCTCATCCAGACTCCAAATCGACTGGTTTCGGCGGCATTAGAAAGCTATTTCAGCTGGCTACAATTATTGTCTAATGTAAAATTCCAAATTCGGACTCGAACATGGTCAAAATTGGTTTCCAACAGCGATCATGAAAATACCCGCTACAGTTCGAGGACACGAATGCGCATCAAGAAACGTGCACAAAAACACTCGCTACAAAAGATACGCACATAAGAAACAGTACAAAATCATGCACAAAATTACTCACGCAAAACTGCATTCGCAAAATGGATCATGAAAACACAAACTACAATCCTAGGACATTAATACAAATCAACAAACATGCACAAACACACTCGCTCGAATGGACATGCACAAACGTACATGTTAAAAAACATGCGCAAAAGTGCATTCGCTACAACGTTCTTAAAAACACGAAATAGAACACTAGGACTTTAATACGCATAACCAAACAACAACAAAAACACAAGATACAAAAGATACAATGGAGTGTAGAAATAACACTCAACGTTTACGTTTACGTTTATTTTTTTATTGATTTATTTATATTTCTGTTTTAATTGGTGGATTTAGTATTATATAGGTACAAATTGATAATTAGGTGTCCATGAAGCAAAAATGATCAAAGAGTAAGAAAAGAGTTGCAATTAGGAAAATAAAATCAAATTAGAAGAGAGGATCCCGCAACATCTTCGGTAGTGTCCACAAAGTCGAGCATAACTTTCTCATCCGGACTCCAAATCGACTGGTTCCCGCGGCATTAGAAAGCTATTTCAGCTGGCTACAATTCCTGTCCAATGTAAAATTCCAAATTCGGACTCGAACATGGTCAAAATTGGATTCCAACAACGATCATTAAAATAACCGCTACAGTTCGAGGACACGAATGCGCATCAAGAAACGTGCACAAAAACACTCGTTACAAAAGATACGCACATAAGTAACAGTACAAAATCATGCACAAAATTACTCACGCAAAACTGCATTCGCAAAATGGATCATGAAAACACAAACTACAATCCTTGGACATTAATACAAATCAACAAACATGCACAAACACACTCGCTCGAATGGACATGCACAAACATACATGTTAAAAAACATGCACAAAAGTGCATTCGCTACAACGTTCTTAAAAACACGAAATACAACACTAGGACTTTAATACGCATAACCAAACAACAACAAAAACACAAGATACAAAAGATACAATGGAGTGTAGAAATAACACTCAACGTTTACGTTTACGTTTATTTTTTTA
>NW_012194931.1:0-17792 GCF_000504015.1 Erythranthe guttata | reverse complement strand
AACTGAGAGAGTAGCCACTTCACGACCCTCAAGTGCCTATTGCTTCGTCGTTGTTGGAAACTAATTGAGATTCCCGGAAGGCATTGGAGAAATTCCGACACTTGAACTCATTGAGGTTAATTAAGCGCTTTAGTAATGTCTCTCTTGTGCAGTCGCTCGGCCAAACGGATACAAGAGGAACAGCATGATTTCGGAAACGATGCCCTTCAACTTCGCTTTTGATTATAGTATTTTCTAAAAAAAATGGTAAATTACAACCACCCCCTAGGTGTGGTTAATTTACGAAAAAACCCCTCTTTTTTTTGGATAATTACATCTACCCCCTCAACTATGATTTTTTCTTACATCTTCACTCCTTATGGTGTCAGATTCAACATAATCATCTAGATTTCATGGAACGTGCTCTAATTTGTACTCGTTATGTGTAAAAATGCAATTTCTGATGCACTACAATCTGATATATACAAGTCAAAAAACACATATTATGATCATCTTGCTTCAAAATGTAGAGTTCGAAGGGGATAAAACGGGTACAAAAGTGATAATATTCCATATAATCTCGAAGATTCCACTAAATTTGAAACCGCAAGGGTGGACGTGTAAGAAGCTTTATAATTGAGGGGTGGTTGTAATTATCCAAACAAGAGGGGTGTTTTTGTAATTTAACCATATCTCAGGGGTGGTTGTAATTTACCCAAAAAAAGAATTCTAATTGGTTTGTATTATCACATTCTATGTTAAAAGATCGTTGTTTTTGAAATGGGATGGGATTTTGGAATTATGTCTATTATGTCACTATGATAATGTCACATTCAACCACAGTTCTCTCTATATATATATACTCTCTCTCTAACTTGAACTCTTGGATCTTGGAGATGGCTTATGCAGCTCTTGATGTAAGGAGGATATTTTCCGATGGCAATAACTAGAGCCGAGTCGTTTTAACAACTCGACTTTTAGATGCGGCTGCTTATGCCGATTTTTCTAGCCCTCTTCACGAGATTCGGCTCATGGACATTGATCAAAGTTGGGATTTGCTTCAAAGTAAGGCGTTCACACCCGGAGAACGCTGTCCTTAGGAATTGGAGCACATTGGGCAAAACATTGCGGGAGGTTGTAAAGGATTGCCTCTCGCAATTGTTGTGATTGGAGGGCTTCTCTCTACAGTGAGTAGAACTCGATCTTCGTGGGAGGAAATTGCGGAAAATGTAAAATCGGCCATTAATTCTACGAAAGATGGGCACATTGAGAAGATATTGTCTTTGAGTTACGCCCAATTGCCTCATCATTTGAGGCCGTGTTTCTTGTACATGGGTACCTTTCCAGAAGATCACGTGATTCGTGCCTCGAAGCTCGTCAAATTATGGGCGGTCGAAGATCATCTTGTATACAACTATTTTGGTCAGTTACCAAATCCAGATCAGGAGAGAGAGACCACTTGTGCTCTACAAAACCTGCATACACTTTCGTTATGTTCCAAAAGCATCCTTAAAATGACTTCGAACGTTAAAAAATTGGGAATTATTTACTACGAAGAAGAATGTGACCCTCAATTACTGTTGGAACCAATGGGAGACATGTGAGAGGGGGAATTTCTTGAGTTGAAATATTTACTAATTTGCAATTCTAGAGCCTCTGTGGCTAAGTTTATAAGCTCCTAAAAACATTTTATAACATGTTTAAGAGTTTATAAGTTCTTAAAAAGTGTTTGGTAAAAAAATACGAAAGATCTTAATTTTTCAAAAAATAAGCTGATAGGAGCTTATAAGATATTTTTGAAAAAGTATCTACACCCCACCTTTTTTGTTTAAGATTTTATTTGTTTCTATACTAAAACATTAAAAATACAAAATTACCCTCAAATACATTATTATATTACATGAATACATACATACATACATATATATATATATATATATATAGGGTGGTGATAAATGCAGAACATGTTTTTAATAAATGTAGGATATTTTATTTAAAAAAATCAAATGCTAATAAATATTCCATCTTATTTTGTTAAAGGGGCCTTAAGATATAGGTCCCTAGTGGCAAAGCTTATTAGAACTAAATGACAAGTCCAACTAAACATTTGCTTTACATCCTTTACAAATTTAATTCCAAAAATGCCCTCCATATATAAAAAAAATGAAATATGCTCCAAGTAATATTTAAACTGCTATTATCGATTTTTATTCTGAATTTAATATTTTCATTTTTGCATCTAAAATTTTTGTTATAATTTTTTTTACGTGGAACGTGTTTCTCAGTTTTTTTTTCTTTTTCGTATTTTTTCTTTGTCTGATATTTAAAATTAATATTTCATATCTTTTTAATTTGCTTTATACATTTTTAACTATTATTTATTTGTTTTTTTAATCGATAAATGCAGAATATGAATCACAATATAGTCATTCATAGTTCCACGTAGTCATTTATAGTCATTCAAATCATATATCTAATTTCACAGCATACTACCCATTGTCACTGCACCAGGAACACGTAGACAACTATAGTAACCCATAGTTACGTGTCGTAATCCATAGACAACTCTGAACATATATATCCGTAGTAACTTATAGTCACTTGTAGTAATCCATAGACAACTATAGTCACTATGAAACCCTAGATCCGCACTCTTGAACCTTCGCGCCGACCCTTCGATTCACAACGCCGTCAGACTCGTAAACTACTGTAGTCATTCTGAAATTCCTAATATCACTCTTTTGAAACCGAGAGCCGCCAGCAAACGAAGACAAACCACCGTTAAGCCGTCCTCGCCTCGTAAGCAATTAAACACACATCTACCATGGATTCACCCAACCCTTGTCGCTCCAAAAAACGTGCACCAAGCAAACCAACGTTATTGAAACACATCGCCAACCCTTCACTGCTGCCCCCAACCATCACGTGCACAAAGGGTGATGCAATCTCCCCTTCCCACCGGCTCTAGGCGAGTCGAGTACTGCAAAGCCGCCACGCAAAGCTCTTTCGGAATAGCCGCCGCCGCCGCCGCTGGGTACATATCTGTTGTTCTCCGCCTCAAATCATCAAAATTTCAGATCTACTACACCAAAAGAAAAAAAATGGAGTGAAGGGGAGATGTTGAGTGGCACACAAATAATATAAAATGAAAAGAAGAGAAAGAGAGAGAAAGGGAGGAGTTGGGCGGCGCAGAAGACAAAAAGGGAGAGAGAGAGAGAGAGAGAAATAAGAGAAGAAGAGAATCACGTGATATTTAATTAGGTTTAAGGGTATTTTGGGGTTAAAATAAAATAAAAGGGTGTATGTCAAAATTGGTTTAAAATTAAGGATTTAGTTAAAATATTCTATTTGAGGTTGTCTTTCACATCTAATTAGGTTTGATTTGAGGGGTGTCACGCATATTACCCCTTTGTTAAATCCTTTCTTTTAGAAGTTTTTAACGACATGGAGAATATCACATGAAGAGTTTTTGATAAACGTAGACACTTTATTTAAAAATTCAAAACATAATAATATATCTCATCTTATTCTTTCGATTTTTTTTATAAGTCTCCGAGAACATTATTTTGGAAGAATATCGCACAATTAATCATCATTAATCACCAAGAACATGGATTTACTGGTTTTGGAGGATGATACGGTTGAAAGTGAAGTAAAAAAAATCATTTTGGTGCGAAAAAATAAAAGTTTCTTGTTTTATCTGCCAAATTTTCATTTTTTCTGTTTTTCGTGCCAAATTTTATAATATATATTAAGTTTGTTACTAATTTGGACCGGAATCATCTCAAGACATTTGAAGAAGTCGATTCTAGTGAATATTTTTCATCGGACAAAATATTTTGTAGGATAAACGAATAAAAAAGAATTTAAAGAGTTTATTCAAATGTGTTTGAGATTGAAAATTGTAGCGACTATATGTAGTCTTGTAGACCGTTAATGAAAAATATTGTATGAGAATTAATTTTTATAGTAAAATGTCTGTAGCTACTAAAATACGTTCTAAAATACAGATAAAAAAAAATATCCTACATTTACTAAAAGCCGTTCTGTATTCATCATTTCCCATATATATATCAAAACAACGTATTATTGTAATCAAGATTTAATAATGGGGTTATTTTACATACCCTCTAGCCACCAAATAAATTAGGGATAAACCCAAGCCCAAATTCATAAAACCCCAACAAAAATTTACAAATTTCAATATTTTTATTATAAATCACCTCAAAACCAATAAAATACAAATCGAAAATACACGAATATACGCATATGTAACTACATGTTACTATAGTAATGTATAGTAATGTACAGTAATGTATACAGTCTGTTGAACAAATCAGATGTAACTTCAAACAAAAATTTTGACACCTTCAAGGAAATGATCAATGACCTTCATTAAGCTGCAATTGCAAAATCAAAACAAAAAAAATTACTTTAATGCAAATCAAAAAATTTGAAAAAATATCAAAACACTCAAAAATCAACAAACACTAAGAGATCGAGAGAGATAGAGAGAGAGTTTATTGCTGAAAAATGCTACAGATTTTAAATCAAACAGATAGTGCGTCTGCACCCCCCTCGCCTCCTACCAAATCCCTAGACGCCGCTAATAACCACCAACGGTTCCGCGCGCCCACAAATGCAAAAAAATATAGAAATAAATCTGAAAACATAAAAATAAACGAAATTACCATCAAAATACAGATCTCGACGAGAGGAATCCAACGGTGGGTAGCCCGTCAAATTTCGACGGGTGGAACACAAAACAAAGCTCCGGCAAGACCACCGTCGTCGAATGAATAAAAATTGCAGAAACAGATCAGCGCTCCAAACTAAATGAAATCACAACCAAAAGAAAGAGCTCGACGAGAGGAATCCAACGGTAGTTAAACCATCGAATTCCGACCACCGGAGAGAGATTTATGACTCCGGGAACCAATTTCGCCGGTGGGATGTTTGTGGAGGCGGGATTTTGAAACTGGGAGAGGAAGAGAGAGACCGAAATGTGTTGGGCTAGGGTTTAAAACTGATTTTAAAAGGGTATTATAGGGACTTCAAGTAGCCCAGGGGGTATGTTAAAATATTTTCGAAATAAGGGGTATATTCCCTAGAGTGTAATCCAATGTTATTAGAACCGGACCGGACCGGCCGGTCCGACCGGTTCGACCGCGACCCGCCGGAAAACCGGTCCGGTCTAACCCCCAAACCCACATAAATTCAAAACCGGGGTCAACTACCAGAAACCCGGTCTGACCGGGTGGAACCCGCGACCCGGCGAACCGGCCGCCGACCCGGGTTCGATTCCTAAACTCTGCGTTTTATATATATTTTTTTAATACTTTTATCAAAACGACGTCGTTTTGATTATTAGGTTTAAAAAAATAAAAAAAAAATTGAATTAAAAATCACGTTAAACATTGAACAGACTTGTCAAACAAGTCTGTACTGTACCTATTCTGCCTTTCCCGCACCCAGCCGCCGCCCAATCCTCCAGCCGTCAGCCACCGCCGGCCGCCGCAAACCACCAGCCACCGCCGGCCGCCGCCAGCCACCGCTGCCCTCACAACCTGCCGGTACCCTCTTTCGTGTAGATGAATCGTGCAATTTTTAAATTCTTTTGTTTAATCATGTGATAATAATTTTGTTTAGATTTCAATTCTTCAAACAAATTTTGTTTAGATGTGAATTTAAAATTTCTATTTACACTTGTAGTTTTTTCACCATTTAATATCGTATATATCAAATTATGTTATTTTCTAATACCATATCTATTGTACAAGAAATAATTTTAAT
Organism: Erythranthe guttata; assembly: GCF_000504015.1. The sequence continues at coordinate 12,020 of NW_012194931.1, read as the reverse complement.
GCAAAAGAGTAAAGACATTAACGATTTGATATGCTTTCATTAATTAATTGAAATATTTTTTGAGTATCGTATTCAACCGTGAAAATATTAACTTGTCTTTTTTTTTTTTCCCTTAATTTATTAGAGACTATGGCTGAGCTTGAGAGTAATACAATTTCGTCACAAGCAGAAGCTTCCTCAGCTACTTCAGTTAGGAAAAAAACGGACGCGGCATGGAATTATGTTTCCGAGGGAATAAGTGCAGAAGGAAAAAAATTGCTGATTTGTTTGTTCTGCAACAAAAAAAATAAGGGTGGAGGTATTAACAGAATGAAACAACATCTTGCCGGAACTATAGGAAATACTTTTTCTTGCAATAAAGTTGACCCAGAAGTGCGGCTCAAAATAAAAAGGTCATTGGATTCTAATGCAAAGAAAAGTAAGGAGAAGAAAGGGGTGTTTGACGACTCATCAAGTGAAGGTGATGACATTCCTACACAAAAGGTACCGTCAAAGGGGAAGAGAAAAGCCTCTAATGAGATTGAAGCATTTTGTCAGAAAGATCTTAAGGTAACTCATTCTTCTCAACCTTCTATTAGAGCATGCATGCAAAATAAGGAAAGGTGGAAAGAGACTGACTTGGCCATTGCGTTATGGTTTTATGATGCATGTATCCCATTTAATGCTTGCAATTCACCTTACTTTCAAGGTGCCATTGATAAAATAGCTAACATGGGTCTTGGTTATAAACATCCTTCTTTTCATGCTTTGCGGGTTAACTTACTGAGTGATGCTAAAATGCATGTTAAGTTGATCATAGATTCTATGAGAAAAACTTGGGAGGACACAGGTTGCACTATAATGGCAGATGGGTGGACAGACATTAGACAGAGGTCTTTGATTAACTTTTTAGTTTACTGTCCAAAAGGAATTTCATTTGTCAAATCTGTTGATGCTTCTGATATTTCTTCAACTGCTGAAGAATTATGTAAGTTGTTTTGTGAGATTGTGGAATGGGTTGGTCCTCGTAATGTTGTACACATGGTAACAGACAATGGAGCTAATTATAAAGCTGCGGGTGGTAAGCTTGCGGAGAAATATCCTTTTATTTTTTGGTCGCCATGCGCAGCTCACTGTGTGAATTTGATATTTAAAGATGTTGGATAGCTGAAAACCGTCCAAAGTTTGGCTATTCTTGCTTCAAAGGTGACTGTCTTTGTCTACAATCACAAGGTGACATTGAATTGGCTAAGAAAAAGAAAAGGACGGCGAGAAATTATCCGTCCTGGTGCGACCCGTTTTGCTACTACCTTTATCGCTTTACAAAGCTTACATGCGCATAAGGATGATTTGCAGGGTTTGGTCCTTAGCGGTGAGTTTAAGAAATATTCGAAAGTGCAAAGAGCTAAAGAAGTAAAACAAATTGTATTGGATGAGAAATTTTGGGATAATTGTTTGATGATCGTGAAGATTATGACACCCTTGATACGCTTGTTGCGGTTGTGCGATACTGATGAGAAACCATCCCTGGCTTATATATATATGAGGGCATGCACAGGGCACGTTTGGGGATTATGAATATTTTTAAAAATAAGAAAAGACTCTACACGCCCTACACTGATATTATAGACAGGAGATGGGATCTTATGTTGACAAAAGATCTCCATGCAACAGCATATTATTTGAACCCTGCTTTTCAATACGATCAATCTTCTTACTGCAAAAAGCCTGAGATTATGCGGGGAGTGCTCAATGTGTTGGATAAGGTGGAAGGCGAGGAGGGACTAGCTGTTGGGTTTCGGGCACGCGTACGCAGCGGAAAACAAAAATTTTATGCGAATTAAACGACTTTAAAACACACAAGTACATGCCCGACAAATTAAATCAATTAATTGCGTACCTTTGCGCTTCCAGCGAAATAAAACAACATACATGCTAATAATTTAACCGAATTTAAATCAATTAACATGCTCGCGTTTAAACCAAATAACATGCTCGCAATGATTTCAATCGATTACACATAATCACATAAAATCATACGAAACAAGCATGAATACATATACATAGGTTTAAACGAAAATGAATCGAAACTAGGGTTTCGTGTGTTTACCTCTCGACGCGTGAGGTAGGAGTGTTTAGCAAGTCGAGATTGCTACGGAAACCAATCCGTACAATCGGGGCAGCAGCGGTGCAGCGGCAGCAGCGGCGCGTGAGGTCACGGCGGCGCGTGAGGTACACGCGCGGTCTTCGGCGCGGCGCGTGGGGCAGCGTGCGACTTCGGCTCGTGCGCTGCTCCTCGATTCTTCGATCTACAGTCTTCCTCCTCTCGGATTTCACCTCGTATACTTCGATCTACTAAAACGTGGCACTAGACACGAAGTAGTTAGAATAAAACGGAAGAAACGAAAAGAGGAAAGAGTACCGAAAAGAAACGGCCGATGGACGGCCGATTCCGGCGACGGAGAGGCGACGGCGGCGCGGTGGTGGCCGCGGAAAGAGAGGCCGAGAGAGAGAGGGGTCGGCCGCTTAGGGTTAGGGTTTCACTTGTGTTGTGCAAGACCTATAAATCTTGTATTTATAGTGTCTTGCATAAAACCCTAGCGGGCTTAAGTTGGACTGGGCCCAACAGCTTAAGTTCGTTAGTACTTTCTCATGCTCGTCTCTCTTAATTCAATGACCGAAAAATTGCAATGATTACATTTTCGGAATCATTATAATTCCCTCGTCATTACGAGTGCCATCTTTCATTTTCCAACTTTCCAAAAGTGGAAACCCTAGTTCAGTGCACTTTCTAAATTTGGAAACTTCCTGATTTAGAAAGTTCACTACAACTTTCGCCTATTCTTTTCCTTTTCTCATTCTCATTCATAATTCCAAATTACGAATGTTGGACTCAATCATATTGACTTCCAATCATGCAAAGATAAACTATTTTATCTCTGACCGTTTATTCAAAGATCTCATGTGCACGAGCAGTGTGACCCTCGATGGTTCAGGTGTAAGCTAGCCGTGGGCCCACAACCCTTTGTGGTCAAAACTCGTCCCCTTCGAGTTACGATTAAGATGAAGCTCGTTTCACCTTAATCACCCAACGAATCAAGATTGGCGTCTAGCAACTACGCGTTATGATTCCCTAGATACAAATGAAGTGCCTGCAAGAACCTTCAGATATAGTTAACGTACAGTACGGTCCCTTCGATACATATGTCCCGATCGAACTAGAGGCATTGGTTCATCGAGACCTCTTTATATGTTCGATGACGGTGCGATCGTTCCAAGTGTTGTAATCCTTACGTGCATGACTTAGAGAATCGAATTCTCTAATCATCACCTAGTCAGCTCTGGCCAGAGACTTAGAATGATTACAAACTTTCAGAACACACTGGACATCCAAGACTATTCTAGCGATCGAATCCCCGACTACAATGCACAGACCTCCCACTAGATTTCGGACTGCACGAACACTGGCCCTTGGGATGGTCCTCGGTGGAACTCAGGGACAGGTCACGATACAGCTGGTCCTCTAGTGAAGTCACGGTGATGTCTAGGTCCATAAGGACTAATGGTGTACAACTATACCATAGATATATCTACTCAATTATTGGGAACCACTTAGAGATTTCTAGGGTGAGGGAGTTCACTGAACTCGTCAACTTACGAGCACCCACTTATGCATGCCGATATCACAATACCGTTTACTGATGAGATGCAGTACACATACACTAAGTGCTAGTCTTAATGGGAAAGGCCGATATCCTCATTCGTGGCGTAACCCTTCGACTAGGAACACGTTTAACAGTTATAATACTTAAGTAAATATCTCACGATCCTAACGATCAATTACTAGTACTTGTAATAACTGTAAGGACTATATCTATGCTTGTGACAAAGGGACAAAGATATAGAATGCCAAGGGGTTTTATCATTAATACGAATAAAGGTTCGTTTATTACAATAATAAATACGAAAGACCACAGCCACAGGTTGGCTTGTTGGTCACCTACTCTAACAATCTCCCACTTGACCTAAAGCCAACTACCCATAAACCGCAATCCCATCGACTCTCGATGTTTCTCATGGACCGATCTTGGTAAAGGCTTCGTGAAGGGGTCTGCAACGTTCTCTTCCGAGGTGACTCGTTCTACCTTAACTTCACCTCTATCAATGATCTCTCGGATCACGTGATACTTCCTCAGAATATGCTTCGACTTCTGATGAGATCGTGGCTCCTTAGCTTGTGCCACGGCTCCGGTGTTATCACAGTACAACGGTACTGGATCACTAGCATCAGGAATGACACCCAACTCTTGGATGAACTTCCTTATCCAAGTCCCTTCTTTTGCAGCTTCAGACGCTGCAATGTATTCCGCTTCGGTAGTGGAATCAGCCGTCGTGCTTTGCTTGGAACTCTTCCAACACACGGCACCACCATTAAGCGTGAATATAAATCCAGAATTCGACTTTGAGTCGTCCACATCCGATTGAAAACTAGAGTCAGTAAAACCCTCTAATTTCAATTCGGCACCCCCATAGAACAAAAATATATCCTTAGTTCTTCGCAATTACTTGAGGATATCTTTCACGGCTTTCTAGTGAGCCGGGCCGGGGTTAGACTGATATCTGCTTGTGACACTCACAGCATACGCAATATCGGGTCTCGTACATAGCATGCCTACATTATGCTTCCTATGGCAGAAGCATAGGGCGTCCTTTTCATCTCCTCGATTTCATTAGGTGTTTGCGGACACATAGATTTCGAGAGACGAACCCCATGGGACATTGGCAAGAATCCCTTCTTGGATTCTTCCATGCTAAACCGTTTCATAACGGTGTCTATGTACAGGCTTTGGGATAAACCAAGCATCTTTCTCGCTCTATCTCTATAGATGCGTATTCCTAATACATAAGATGCTTCTCCCAAATCCTTCATTGAGAAACGTGTGGACAACCATGCTTTCGTTTGCTGCAACATTCCTACATCATTCCCAATGAGTAGAATGTCATCAACGTAAAGCACTAAAAATATCACTGCCCTCCCACTAACCTTCTTGTATACACAAGGTTCCTCCGGATTCTTCTCAAAATCAAACTCCTTGATAGTTGAGTCGAACCTAATGTTCCAACTACGGGATGCTTGTTTCAATCCATAAATGGATCGCTGGAGCTTGCAAACCTTTTGCTCACTTCCAGAAGATATGAAGCCTTCCGGCTGCGCCATGTAAATCTCTTCCTCAATGTCTCCATTAAGGAAGGCGGTCTTCACATCCATTTGCCATATCTCGTAGTCGTACCACGCAGCTATGGCCAGCAAAATCCTAATGGACTTCAGCATCGCGACTGGCGAAAAGGTTTCCTCATAGTCAACACCTTGCCTTTGAGTGTATCCTTTTGCTACCAATCTAGCTTTATAGGTCGATACCTTTCCATCCACTCCAATTTTCTTCTTATAGATCCACTTGCAGCCTATAGGAACAATTCCTTTGGGTGGATCTACCAAGATCCATACCTTGTTGGAGTACATGGAGTCCATTTCGGATTTCATGGCAGTTATCCAATGTCCCATGTCCGCATCCGATACGGCCTCATTGTAGGTTCTTGGATCTTGTCCAAGATCAACATGATCTTCATCATTTTCGAGGAGGAATAACCTATCCGGCATTTTCCGAACTCTTTCGGATCTACGTACCGTAGGTTCAGGAGGTATATTAGTGGTTTGTTGTATTGGTTCGATTACTTGTTCTTGCGTTTGAACTTCACTTTGTGGTTCTTGAACTACTTCAAGTTCTATCATGCTGCCCTTTCTATCGGATAGAAACTCCCTTTCCAAAAAGGTGGCATTTCTCGAAACAAACGTCTTTGCTTCTTTGACATAATAAAACTCGTATCCCATTGAGTCTTCGGGATACCCCACAAAATAGCACAAGTCGGATTTACTATCCAACTTATCTCCCACTAATCGCTTCACATAAGCGGGACAACCCCATATCCTAATATGTTTGTAATTGGGTTTCCGGGAATGCCAAAGTTCATAAGGTGTGGATTTAACTGCTTTGGTGTTAACTCTATTCAGCAAATACGCGGCAGTACGGAGTGCATGACCCCACAAGTATGCCGGTAAGTTTGTGAACCCCATCATGGATCGAACCATATCTAATAAAGTTCGATTCCGGCGTTCGGATACTCCATTAAGTTGAGGAGTTCCCGGTGGAGTCCATTGGGACTGTATCCCATTTTCTTTTAGATAGTCAATGAACTCGATGCTCAAGTATTCTCCACCACGATCGGATCGTAGCTTCTTAATACTTCGTCCGAGTTGCTTTTCTACTTCATGTCTAAAATCTTTGAACCTTTCAAATGTTTCAGACTTGTACTTCATCAAGTACACATACCCATACCTAGAATAATCGTCGGTAAAGGTAGCGAAGTAGTTATATCCACCCTTGGCACTAACACTTAGTGGACCACATACGTCTGTATGGATCAAATCCAAAAGACCCTCGGCTCGTTCCATTTTCCCTTTGTAGGGTGACTTGGTCATTTTCCCTTTAAGGCAAGATTCACAAGTTTGTAGTGATTTCACGTCCTCCAAAGAGAACAATCCTTCACTAACAAAATCGTTCATCCTTCTTAAAGAGACATGACCTAATCTAGCGTGCCAAAGTTGTGCGGGGTTTTGATCTATCTCCTTACGTTTTGCTGATATAACATTAATAGGTATTTCACTTGGATTTAGTTCATACAAGTTGTTTAATAGTCGTCCTTTGCAAATTAAATTCTCATTCTTTTGTATAATGCAAATCGAATTTCCAAAAACAAAAGTAAAACCTTCAATATCTAATACAGGAATAGAAATAAGGTTTCTAATGAGCGACGGAACAAATAAACAATCGTTCAAAACAATAGGAAAACTAGAATCCAAAACATTTAAGTAAATTGTGCCAATGGCTTCAGCAGCAACTCTTGCTCCATTCCCCATCCTTAGGTAGGTCTCACCCGCTCTAAGTCTTCGACTTCTTGTCATTAGCTGCAAATCATTGCACAAATGTGAGCCACAGCCCGTATCCAATACCCAAGAAGAAGAGTTGACAGACAAATTTACGTCAATGAAATATGTACCCTTTTCAGAACCTTTCTGCTTCAGGTAAGCCTTGCAGTTGCGGCGCCAATGTCCTTTCTTTCCACAGTGATGGCAAGCATCATCAACTTGTTTGCTAACCTTCGCTTTGGGGCCCCCACTACCTTCACCCACTTCGAACTTGCTGTTAGGGAAGGGAACTCTTTCCTTTCTCTTCTTTTGGAAAGAACTCTTCTTTCCAGAAGTAGCAGCAATGAGAACAGACTTCTCTTTCTTAATGGTGGACTCGAAGCTGACCAACATGTTCATTAACTCATCCAAGGGAGGATCTAGTTTGTTCATGTTGAAGTTCACTATGAACGATTCATAGGAACTAGGAAGAGACAACAGGATCAAATCCAACGAGAGCTCGGCCGGGAGGGTGACATCAAGATTCACTAGCTTTTCAAGGAGAGTGATCATTTTGAGACAGTGCTCGTGGACCGAAGTCCCTTCGCGCAGTCTCGCTGTGATCAACTCCTTTGTAGCAGCGTACCTCGATGCCCTAATATTCTCACTATACATGCTATCGAGATGAGCCTTTATATCGAAAGCATGCAAGTGAGACTCATATTTCCTCGCAAGCGCGGGCTCCATGGCGGCTATCATATAGCACCTAGCATGAGTGTCATCTTTCTTCCAAACTTCATAAGTTTCCTTCTCAGCATCAGTCGCTGTGTCAGGTATAGTGGCGGGAAGCCTCTCGTTCAAAACATAGAGACGCCCCTCAATAGTTAGCACAAGCTTAAGACTACGCAACCAATCTAGGTAATTAGGGCCATTGAGTTTATTGTCGAGGATTGACATTATGGGATTCTTAGACATAATTATCTGAGACATATAGAGAAGAGGATTATTAGAGATTCGCGTTAAATGATTGTTACAATTAAATGTTTGGACTTATGTTATTTAATTGTTCTCCCACTAATTTTATCGAATTCCACTTCCCTCTAGTAGACAAACGAGAAAACTGATTTTTCTTAATGGGCTTTAGGTCCAATAGACAAATATAACCCGTAGTTAATCTAGCCCGATTATATTTGCCCAAAGGTAGATCACAATCAATCATATCCACAATATGACCCTAAATTAATTTTCCTCACACTTGATAATGACCTAAGTTAATCTCGCGAATATCAAAATCGTCGTGTGTCAAGTCTAACCTACCAATCAAAGATGCTCATAGAACTCGATTATGCCAAACTAATGCAGTCCCTAGTTAATCTAGCCGACCACGTTAATCCAACATAACCCTTTTCTATGGCTACCTTCATCGTTATGTCGATTGAATTACAGCTTACTCTACCATAGCACTCCCCGCTAACACGGCTTACTGCACTATAGTAAAGGGCTACACATAATCCAACCGTTGGCAGAAGGAAAGAAATAACTCAACAGATTGGGTTTTTCTTTATAGCTTGAAATGATTCTTAATTAAAAGAATGAGGGATTTTTATTAAAATGTTTTATCTCATCAGAAGGTTTGGATAGGTCTATGTGATTCCTACATATATGTTCTCTAAAGGTATATGGAAGCGCATATTGTCCTAAGAGGAACATACGACCTAACTACATAATTAATTACATTAATTAATTATCGAGTTTTTTCAAAATAATTATAGAACCTCAATTAGCATAAATCATTCAAATAATGTTGAGGTACTACTAATTAAATTGAATTTATAATCAATATTATATATGTGTTCTATTAATTGAAATCAATTTAACAATTTAAATCAATTTAATTAATCTAACACCTATTTACTAAAATAGATGATTGTCGATCCAATTATCTAATTGGGATTAATTGAAAATAATTTTCCAAAAATTAAAATCAATTTTTTTTAAGTTTAATTTTAGAAATCTGAAATAATTTTTTTTTTTTTTTTTATTTTTATTTTTATTTTTCAGTGAACCGGTTCGGCCCAACCGGTCTGACCGGTTCGGACCGAAGCGGTCCGGTTCTGCCCGGTCCAGCTGACCCAAATCAGTGGGCCGGGTCAGTCGGACCGAGAACCAGTCTGACCGACCCGAATCCACGTGGATTCGGTCAACTGGATCGCACACAACCATCGAACCGGCCGGTTCGACCGGTTCGATCCGAACATTTAAAAAACCGATATTTTAAAACAATTTCAGATCCGATTTTCCAATTTTAAACAATTTTAAAGCTGGAAAAATTCTAAACAATATTTCAAAAATATTTTAAACTTACGAAAACTCCCAATTACATAATACGACAATCACTACTTTAATAAATCGAACATGCATAAAATCATAGCATATAAATACGAACGCAATTAATTGCGCAACGAGCTCTGATACCACTGTTGGGTTTCGGGCATGCGTACGCAGCGGAAAACAAAAATTTTATGCGAATTAAACGACTTTAAAACACACAAGTACATGCCCGACAAATTAAATCAATTAATTGCGTACCTTTGCGCTTCCAGCGAAATAAAACAACAACATACATGCTAATAATTTAACCGGATTTAAATCAATTAACATGCTCGCGTTTAAACCAAATAACATGCTCGCAATGATTTCAATCGATTACACATAATCACATAAAATCATACGAAACAAGCATGAATACATATACATAGGTTTAAACGAAAATGAATCGAAACTAGGGTTTCGTGTGTTTACCTCTCGACGCGTGAGGTAGGAGTGTTTAGCAAGTCGAGATTGCTACGGAAACCAATCCGTACAATCGGGGCAGCAGCGGTGCAGCGGCAGCAGCGGCGCGTGAGGTCACGGCGGCGCGTGAGGTACACGCGCGGTCTTCGGCGCGGCGCGTGGGGCAGCGTGCGACTTCGGCTCGTGCGCTGCTCCTCGATTCTTCGATCTACAGTCTTCCTCCTCTCGGATTTCACCTCGTATACTTCGATCTACTAAAACGTGGCACTAGACACGAAGTAGTTAGAATAAAACGGAAGAAACGAAAAGAGGAAAGAGTACCGAAAGAGGAACGGCCGATGAACGGCCGTTTTCCGGCGACGGAACGGCGACGGTGGCGCGGTGGTGGCCGCGGAAAGAGAGGCCGAGAGAGAGAGTGGACGGCCGCTTAGGGTTAGGGTTTTTGTGTGTTTGTGCAAGGCCTATAAATCATGTATTTATAGTCCCTTGCATAAAACCCTAGCGGGCTTAAGTTGGACCGGGCCCAACAGCTTAAGTTCGCTAGTACTTTTACTTGCTCGTTTCTCTCAATTCAATGACCTAAAAATTGCAACGATTACATTTTCGGAATCATTATAATTCCCTCGTCATTACGAGTGCCATCTTTCATTTTCCAACTTTCCAAAAGTGGAAACCCTAGTTCAGTGCACTTTCTAAATTTGGAAACTTCCCGATTTAGAAAGTTCACTAATACGTTCGCCTATTCTTTTCCTTTTCTTATTCTCATTCATAATTCCAAATTACGAATGTTGGACTCAATCATATTGACTTCCAATCATGCAAAGATAAACTATTTTATCTCTGACCGTTTATTCAAAGATCTCATGTGCACGAACAGTGTGACCCTCGATGGTTCAGGTGTAAGCTAGCCGTGGGCCCACAACTCTTTGTGGTCATAACTCGTCCCTTAGAGTTACGATTAAGATGAAGCTCGTTTCACCTTAATCACCCAACGAATCAAGATTGGCGTCTAGCAACTACGCGTCATGATTCCCTAGATACAAATGAAGTGCCTGCAAGAACCTTCAGATATAGTTAACGTACAGTACGGTCCCTTCGATACATATGTCCCGATCGAACTAGAGGCATTGGTTCATCGAGACCTCTTTATATGTTCGATGACGGTGCGATCGTTCCAAGTGTTGTAATCCTTACGTGCATGACTTAGAGAATCGAATTCTCTAATCATCACCTAGTCAGCTCTGGCCAGAGACTTAGAATGATTACAAACTTTCAGAACACACAGGACATCCAAGACTATTCTAGCGATCGAATCCCCGACTACAATGCACAGACCTCCCACTAGATTTCGGACTGCACGAACACTGGCCCTTGGGATGGTCCTCGGTGGAACTCAGGGACAGGTCACGATACAGCTGGTCCTCTAGTGAAGTCACGGTGATGTCTAGGTCATAAGGACTAATGGTGTACAACTATACCATAGATATCTCTACTCGATTATTGGGAACCACTTTAAGATTTCTAGGGTGAGGGAGTTCACTGAACTCGTCAACTTACGAGCACCCACTTATGCATGCCGATATCACAATACCGTTTACTGATGAGATGCAGTACACATACACTAAGTGCTAGTCTTAATGGGAAAGGCCGATATCCTCATTCGTGGCGTAACCCTTCGACTAGGAACACGTTTAACAGTTATAATACTTAAGTAAATATCTCACGATCCTAACGATCAATTACTAGTACTTGTAATAACTGTAAGGACTATATCTATGCTTGTGACAAAGGGACAAAGATATAGAATGCCAAGGGGTTTTATCATTAATACGAATAAAGGTTCGTTTATTACAATAATAAATACGAAAGACCACAGCCACTGGATGAGTTAAGAATTTTTCGAGAGCGTGAGAAGGGCTTTTCTCGTCCAAAGGCAATTGCTTGTTGTAAAACCACTAGACCAGGTAAATATTAATTTATGATGCTATGTTTTTTACTTTTTATGTTTAAAGTTTTACAATTATTGCATTTGTACTTATTTTAATTTATATATATACTAATTTTAATAATTGATATCAGATGAATGGTGGAGATTATTTGGTTTTGATGTGCCAAATTTGCGAAAATTGGCTATAAAAATCCTTGGTCAAACTGCTTCCTCTTCTGGTTGCGAGCGTAATTGGAATGTATTTGAGCGCATCCACACAAAGAAAAGAAATAGGCTTGAGCATCAAAGATTGAATGATCTTGTCTATGTTCACTATAATTTGCGGTTGAAGAATAG
>NW_012194930.1:0-17821 GCF_000504015.1 Erythranthe guttata | reverse complement strand
ATGGAACAGTAATAAAAAGACACAAATTTAAAGTGGTTCGGATACAATTGTACCCTACATCCACGGGGACCTGCAAATGAAATTCACTAATTTTTAGTTTTACGAATACAGTAATAGGACTTAATCGAAAATGCAAAGACTCCCTCTTTGTCGACGCCGTTCTTGTATCCTACGCTGAATTGTCAATCTTCACTTTGCAGCACGTCCCTTTCCGCACGGTTGAAATTTCTTCAACGCTGAGTCCCTCAGTCGGCGGATCGACCTCCTCCCGAGATCTTCTGAGTTCTTCTCCCGAAGAACCGATCTTCTTTTCGCGTGAAAGAAGCAAATCGTTTGCTGTGTTTTTCTTCTCGAATAAGATCACAACTCAGGTGCAGCAACGCAAGAGCAGAAAAAGTTTTTCTCTCAAATAAAAGGGACAGTCTGTAATGACGTTGATGCTCCCTTCTTATAATTCCTTAGTTGTATTGGTAGAGCCCTACAAAATTAGAGCCCATTAGGTTAGATAAATTCTTCACGTAAGGAACAAGGAATTATGACAACAAGGAAAGTCTTAGTCAAATAAATTCCTTGTTAATAAAACACTAAGGTAATTAAATAAATTAATGACAAAATAAGAGTTTAAAGAACTAAGGAAACTTCCCTAGTTTTTATACACGTTTTTCGCACACGTGTTGAAAAACCGAAATAGAATCCTCTCGGATTCTAACAATCTCCCCCTTTGTCATCTATTTATTATAATTAAGTCCTCCCCCTTGATCAAATACCTGACAAAACATTAGACTGCATAATAGAGTAACTGTTAGAACAGTTAAAGGAAAAAGCAGTTAACGAAACAAGAAAAAATTAAGCCTAGCAGACTATTAGAGGCCGTTGTTCAGAAAATCAATTCGACAACCACAAAAAAAACTACTCCAGAATATATTCAGCATCAACGAACAACTCCTCGTCATCATTCGTATCAACTTCAGCTGATGTACCATCAACTGTTGGAACAGTTGGAGCAACAACAGTTCAGTAGTAGTTCCAGCAGATGCATCAGCTCCCCCTGTATGCAGTTCCTCCTGGGTTGATGCGTCGTTGTCAACTCCCCCTCAAGAATAATCTCCCCCTTTCTGAGCAAGGGCAGTAAAATAGTCGAGTTTCTTCTTTGTAAAAAAAAAACGACCTCGACAATCAGAGACCCCACTAGGTAGGTTGGCATAAAAATTATGAACCACTTGACAGACACCACCGGGTTTGATGCTCTCGGAGAAGGAACCGAGAATTAAGAGCAGCGACAGCAGAGATAGGCACCACGGGATCCGGTGCAGAGTGACCTGCGGTGGTGCGAGTAGCGGAAGGCGAGGCAGAGTGAGTAACGCGTCGACGAGAGCGGCGAGGTGGCGGGGTGCAGGTGAGGCCGGTTTGGGTGGTTGCGATGGCGGTGCACACGGTGGTGGTGACGATTGGGCCGCCGGCGAGTGTGGCAGTAGAGGAGATGGTGGAGAATAGATGAACGGTCACGGCGGTGAGACTGGCGGCGACAGCGGTGGAGAAAACCTAGGGACCAAAATTTTCAGCGGAGGCGGCCGTGAGAAGGAGTGGGGGCTCCCAAAAGGCAAGAGGCACGGCATCCAACGGCTCTTCGAAGGCAGGCCGGTCATCGGAGCGGCGTCGCGGCGGAGGAGCTGCCGAAGACGCGGTTGCTGGTCGAGATGATCGTCGTTTGGACGAAGAAGACGATCCACCGGTGCTTTTTCGTTTCCCCATAACTGTGCTCTTGGATTCCTTTGATTTGAGTGCAGATTTGAGATTTGCTGCAAAGGAGAAAGAAGGAAAAGAGAGCAGTAGAGAAGAAAACCAATTTGGAGAAAAAAAACGAAAAGGGGCATATACATAGGTAACTGTTGGTCTTCTCAGGGGTATTTTAGCAATTTAGGAAGATTATAGTGAAGAAATTGCAAGTATTATTCTGCCAATAAGGAGAGCAATTTTATAAAAATTAAATTCAGGTACAGCAACTCTCAACCTTCACATATGAAGCCCAATCACAGTTCAAGAAAACTTCGAGAAGAAAAAAATGTTCAGAAAAGTGGGTGACTTCAAAAAAATGATTGCCGCCAAAACATATACGAACCCACCCCTTTTTTTTTTTTTTTTTTTTTTTTTATATATATATATATATATATATGCCTAATATGCAGAATTAAATTACTAGGACGAGAAAAATAAACGTGAGAAAACGAAAGAGAGTATGAGTGAGTAAACACGAGTGAATAGGATACTATTAGGACTATCAAACCCATGGGGTTTATCTTCAATTTTAACAAAAAAAGCAAGCTCCGAAATACAAACTAACAAGACTAACAATAAATTTAATACTCTCAAATCAAGCACAAAAACGCTCTTATTAGGTAGCATACACACCCTACTAATGGTAGCTTTTTCATGAAGAACAGAGCAATTTAATTAGCGAGATAGTTGCGGTCGTGCAATGTGTAGTTCCCTGGGCTTTCTAATTGAGTCGTATGGTGAGGGTTCGGTCATGAGGTTTACCGGCTCAACTCAAAAAGGCTTCGAACTATTCACTGACCATATAAAAGTTTACAGTGGTCGTGCAATGTGTAGTCCCCTGGGCTTTCTATTTGAGCCTTGTAGGAGCTTTCGGCCACGTGATTTACTGACTCAACTCAAAAAGGCTTCGAACTATTCACAAACCAATTTATTATATATAGTTTAAACAAAAATTCAAGAGTAGCTTTCACTCATTTGGAGAGGCAGCTTTTCCTTATGAAAGTGTTAAACCATGACGAGATTGTGAAGAGTATTAAATAAACTAAAGCCTCTATAGCCATCATTCGGGGATTGATGAAGTTTTACCTCACAAAGTTTGAAAGTACAGATAGTATCCAATACACAAGAGTTTTCATCACATGCAGCATGACTAATGCATAACTTAGATGAACAAAATGCAGTATGTGTGATGTGTCCATAAAAACCTAAAAGTTGCAAGTCTGGACACAGACAGTTGCAACAGTTTATGCAGCTGCACAGATCAAACAATACAGATTCCAAGCGAATTTCGCAAGGAATCGAACCTATGTGCATCAAGGGGTTTAGTAAAGATGTCAGCAAGTTGTTTTTCTGTTGTGACATACTCTAATGAGACAGTTCCTTCCTCTACCAGATTTCTAATGAAGTGGTACCGGATTTCAATATGCTTAGTTCGAGAGTGCTGTACTGGATTCTTGGAAATATTAATTGCACTCATATTGTCACAATAAATATGCAATAAATCTTGACTAATACCATAATCACATACCATTTGTTTCATCCATAAGAGTTTTTTGCTGTACCAGGACACGAGATTGTTCCCAAGATAGAAGCATCCTCCAGTTGTGCTTTTTCGATCATCTGCATCACCTGCCCAATCAGCATCGCTAAAGCCTCGGGTTTGAATTCCTTCTTCTACCGGACCAATGACTTGATCCACTGGATGATTCTTCTTGACTCTTCTTGAGGGTTCCTTGTGAGTTTGATCATCCAATTCGAGAGGCCTGACTTCAGCTTCGTCTCCTGTTTCAGAATTGACGTCACTTTCTTCTGAAATGGTAGAGGCTGCATCAACTGTTGGAACTGTTGGTGCGACACTGGAGCTGTTTTCCGATTCCTTTGTTGGTTCCTCTTCCAGTAGTCCAGCAGAGACAAGAATATAGCAGTTGTCAGATGATCGAGTTCCTTGAATAACACAATTCTCGTCTTTGTCTAATACTCGACATGTGAATTTGTTGAATCTGACTTCAAGATCTTGATCACATAACTGGCTGATGCTTATCAGATTTGACGTGAGTCCTTCTACAAATAGTACATTCTTCAGCTTTGGGAGATTCTCATGATTTAGCGATCCTTTCCCTAGCACTTCACCATTTTTTCCGTTTCCAAAGGTAACAGCTCCACCGGTGATTTGTTGATAGTTTTTCAGAAACTCTTTAACACCGGTCATATGTCGTGAACACCCACTGTCAAAATACCAATCATTAGTAGTACTTGCTTTTAAAGAAGTAATCGCAGATAAGCATTTAAACGTGGACTTTTCATCCCAAATTTTTTGCTGAGGTCTATTGGAAATATCGATTTTATTTTTGGGTTTTTGAGAGGGTGAAGGAAAATAATCAGCCCTAGCAGAGTAAAGAGAACGAGCCACAAGTTTTTTCACAAGTTTTAAATATTTGAAGCATCTAGGACGTATGTGACCTGGATTTTGACAGAAAAAACAAGTGGGAATAAACCTTTTCTTTGAATTGTGTTTCGTTGCTTCAACAGTTGCAACTGTTTGTGAGACAGAAGCTTGTTTAACAAAGTTGATTTTTCTGTTTTGATCTTCCTTTCGCTTTAGATCAACTTTGGGTAGCTGACTCCCTCCTATGCCTAGACGATTATAGTTTGGCTTGTTGTTGCTTAAGATTTCATCTAGATTACCTCTACCCAAGTTCAATTTTGCAATTGCTTCTTGAGTTTGAGTAAGTTTAGCCTGCAAACTATTTTTCTCTTGATCACTAGATATGATCCTTTTCTCAAGAGTAGAGATTCTTACCTTTAGTGTCTTGTTTTCCTCTATAAGCACAAACTTCTCCTTTTCCAGGAAGTTATTTACCTTAACGACGTCGAGCCATTTTTGGTACATTTTTTCATATACCTCCTTTACTTCATCCAAGGTTGGTTCTTCCTCATCACTGCTGCTGTTTAGATCCTCTGCAAAAGAAGAATTTTCGTTTAGATTTTTGTCATAATCAGAACACATATTTTCATACCTGGATTCTGTTTCACAGTCTGTTGCAACAGTTGAAGCAACAGTTGATTCTGAGTTGTCCAGAGGAACTTTGCTGCTGAATGCTACAAAGTTAGTGACTTGATCGTTGTTTCCTTGGTCATCATCAGATTCTTCTTCATCGCTCCAAACAGTAGTAAGTGATATTTTCTTCTTTTTCTTCAGGGTGTTTGCGCATTCTGATTGAATGTGACCAAAGCCTTCGCATTCTCGACATTGTATTCTTCTTGGTTTTGACTCCTCTGAGTTATCTTGATTTGAATTTCTCCTCGAATTTTGAAAGTTCACGGTTTTCCCTGTGCTTGGAAGATTTCCCCTTTTACCGATCTTTTTGAGAAATTTCCCAAAATTTTTCGATAGTATTGCCAAGGATTCATCTACCGTCTGCTCATCTTCTTGAGTTGACGAATTTTGGGGTGTTGCATATGAAGTTTCTGCTTGAAAGGCTATCTTCTTTTCTCTAGGCTTTTCACGATGATTTTCACCATGATTGAGTTCTTGTGCCAGAAGTTTCCCCATGAGTTCGTCTAGTTTGAGCGTGTCAACATCTCTGACTTCTTCAATGGCAGCAATTCGGTAAGCAAATCTTTCAGGTAAAGAGCGCATCGCCTTTCTCACCAATTTGCTTTCAGAGTAAGGTTCACCGAGTGCATATGATTCATTGGAGATATCACATAATTTAGCATGGAAGTCAGTGATCGTCTCATTCTCTTCCATCTTCAAATTTTCGAACTTGGTGGCCAGCATTTGTAACTTCGACGTCCTCACAGTTGACGTTCCTTCGTATGTGACTTGAAGGATTTCCCAAGCTCTTTTAGCAGATTCACATGACGCTATTAGTTTAAATTGATTATCATCAACACCACTAAATATTGCGTTTAGGGCCCTTGAGTTGTAGTTTGCGAGTAGTATCTCTACGTCACTCCAATCTGCTTCTGGTTTGAAAGCTTCCATTTTGTCTTCTCCTTTGACCATGGGAGGTGTCCAACCAGTTATGATGGCGCGCCATGCTCTCTCATCTATGGATTTGATAAACATCTTCATTTTTTATTTCCAATATGAGTAGTTTGATCCGATTAGGAGAGGTGGGCGAGTAGTTGACGATCCTTCTCGTTGAGTATTCATATCTGCACAAAATAAGAGTAGTTAGTTCCCAAAATCTCACTAGATGTATTTAGTGACAGGCTCTTTGATGCCAATTGTTAGAATTATTTCGTGCAAATTAATTATAAATTTGTGTCCGATAAATCCCAGATTCAGTTTTAGCTACTGTTCTACTGTTTTACGAAGAGTTGCAACAGTTAATGGAACAGTAATAAAAAGACACAAATTTTAAAGTGGTTCGGATACAATTGTACCCTACATCCACGGGGACCTGCAAATGAAATTCACTAATTTTTAGTTTTACGAATACAGTAATAGGACTTAATCGAAAATGCAAAGACTCCCTCTTTGTCGACGCCGTTCTTGTATCCTACGCTGAATTGTCAATCTTCACTTTGCAGCACGTCCCTTTCCGCACGGTTGAAATTTCTTCAACGCTGAGTCCCTCAGTCGGCGGATCGACCTCCTCCCGAGATCTTCTGAGTTCTTCTCCCGAAGAACCGATCTTCTTTTCGCGTGAAAGAAGCAAATCGTTTGCTGTGTTTTTCTTCTCGAATAAGATCACAACTCAGGTGCAGCAACGCAAGAGCAGAAAAAATTTTTCTCTCAAATAAAAGGGACAGTCTGTAATGACGTTGATGCTCCCTTCTTATAATTCCTTAGTTGTATTGGTAGAGCCCTACAAAATTAGAGCCCATTAGGTTAGATAAATTCTTCACGTAAGGAACAAGGAATTATGACAACAAGGAAAGTCTTAGTCAAATAAATTCCTTGTTAATAAAACACTAAGGTAATTAAATAAATTAATGACAAAATAAGAGTTTAAAGAACTAAGGAAACTTCCCTAGTTTTTATACACGTTTTTCGCACACGTGTTGAAAAACCGAAATAGAATCCTCTCGGATTCTAACATATATATATATATAATATATATATATATGGTGCTTATATTTATCATCTTAAAATTGTTTTTTAGTTTTTACCAAATGTTATTCCTCAAGTTTAATATTTTCCGCAAAATTTTCACATATCATATAAACGTATAATTATTTAACATTGTTACTAATTAAATCAAGGTTATAACAACAATTAGATATATATCAATTATTTTCATGTTTTTGTGAGTTATTTTAAAAGAAAAATTACCTGATTAATATTTTTTCTTTATTCGATGCGGTATTTTTTAACAACAATTCATTTAAATTATTATTTTCTACTTTTTTTGGTACACTAACCATGTGCAACACACTGGGAATAATTACTAGCATGAAAAGTTTCAATTATTAATTTTATATTATTTATTGTTTAACATAATTTTTATATATTGACAATCAAAATTTATGTTTACTTTAAGATTAGTATAATTTAAATTTGACAGCTAAATATTCTAATATTGTTTGATAAAAGAAATTTATTATAAATTTTATTGTCATGTATTTAAATAATTACTTTCTCTTCTTTTATAATGCGATCCCGTGCAACGCACGGGCATAAATACTAGTTTGTATAAATGTTGGACTAACACTCACCCCCGACAATCCAAGTGGCAATAGTCCATACAAGTGTAAAATAGTAAATCATCGAGTGTTTTACTTAATTAAAATTCGGAATATGACGTATTGGGCTTTATAATACATATTATTGTTCGATTTATGCAAATTTTTAGTTGATTAATTGCAAATAGTTGTACTACATTTATACGAGTCATATAGTACATGTGTACTGAGAATAAACTATATTTATCTGTTTAGCATAACTACGCAAGAAAATTGTTGTATTTTTTGTAAAATTCATTTATATGTGTGAAGTTAGACCTAACGTTCATCCCGACAAATATACTGCACATTTTTGTTCGATTCACACAAATTTAGTTGGTTGATTGAAAATGCTTGTACTACATTGATATGCCTCGTATACCACACAAGCACGTGCGACAAATCCCGTTTATTTGTCTAAAATACTACGGAACAAAACTGTTGTATTTTTCATTAATTGTAATATTTTAATGCTCCATCTATTCCATATTATATGTCTTTTTAGAGAGTTTTTCTTGTCCTAAATTATTCGTCGTGTTAGATTTTCAATTAATCATTAATTGCATTATTTTCTATTTTACCCTTTATGACTCCTAGTTAATTAGTTGTAAGACAATTAATATCAAGGATATATTAGTATTTTTCTATATTTTTTATTATAATTTATACACATTTATTAATTTTCTTTATATGTATGCAACAACCCAAAACGTCATTTAAATTGGGACGGAAGGAGTATTATTATTAGATAACAAACTTCAAAACATCGTAGACTCCATCTATATGTATGAATGTTGGATTAACATTCATCCCGACAAGTATAATGTTTGATTTACATAAATTAGTTAGTTGATTAATTGAAAAGGCTTGTACAACATTGATATTTCTCGTATACTACACGTTCACCGACAACGAACTACGTGTACCACCAGGGCCGGTTCTGAGGGGAGGCGAAGTAGGCGGTCGCCTAGGGCCCCCGATTTTTTATGAAAATTTAGGGCCCCCAAATATTTTTTTATACACTTTATATATAAGTACTTAATTTTAAAATGTATTATATATATAATATTTTGGAACATCAGTTCTAAAATAAATTTAAAATTAATGATCAAGTAGATATTTTTATAATTTTTTTAACCTTGGGGCCCCTAAATATTGAATTTATAATGTCTTGATTACTTATTTTTATTCCTAAAATTTGAATTAATATTCATTAGTTTATTCAAGTTTCTTTTTATAAAATATTTATGAAGTCTATTTGCTATAAAAATTATATGTCACAGTAGGAAGTGAACCAGCAAATCATTCGGTTTTGAAAATTTTCCATATCTTTAGTTATTTTATATTCAAACATTTAAAAAAAAAAATCGGGGGCGCTGCCCCCGAACCCCCGTAATCTGTTAGTCCATCACTTTTATGAAATGGTATTTATATTCTTTTAGTATATTCAATTTCGACACACCCTTATAACACAAAAAAAAAATTCAAATAGGGGGCCCATTTTGAGTGATTCTTTAAATCTCGCCTAGGGCCCCCGAGTTCTCAGGAACGGCCATGTGTACCACCAAGATAGGAAAAAGAAAAAAAATTACAGCAAGCCTAAAACCTGGAGTTCAATCTTAAATCACGAAATGCTTCCTTACAATACAATATCCAAAACAAAATCTGTCTTAATTCATAATACTCCAAAAGAATACAATTCAGTTTAAATGACAAGCGTATTGTACTATTTATTATTAGGGGTGTGAATGAGCCGAGTCGTCTCGTGAGCTCGGTAAGCCGGCTCGACAAAAGCTCGAGCTCGAGATTTCTAACGAGTTGAGCTCGAGCTCATTTTTAGTTGTTCGTGAGGTGGTTCATGAGTTTTTTTTTCTTTTATAATAAATATAATTAATATAAAATAAATAATAAAGTCATATAAATAATGAAAAAAAATTACAAGTCATTTTTTAATTCCAAATTTTTTTAATATAATTTATGATAATAAATTTCTAATAATACTAATAATGAAGAAAAAAAACCTAAATCCATCAAATGTGGGGAGTTGCTCATGGTGGATGGTCGGTGGTTGTTTTTTTTAGAGAGAGTAAAAAACAAAAGGAATAGAAAAAAAAAAAAAAAAGGAAAAAGAAAAGAACACGAAATGAAAAAAACACAACTTAATGGGCAAAATTGTCATTCCAAGTGGATAGGGAAGTAAATCTTAAGAAAGGGGTTACTATAACAAATCTCAACTTTTGCTTACTTGAATACTACCAAGTTTAAAACCACAATTGAGTACATATTTATAAGTTTTTTTCTAACTTTAATACCAAAATAAAAAGAGAAGTACAAAAACACCCTTTCATACAAAATATCAATTATATCAAATTTTTTTTGAAATTACCTATTTTAAACCGAAATAAAAAAATAAAATAAAAAAACCTTTTCTTTCCACCGTTTCTTCTCCTCTCCACCGTCGTCACCGCCGCTCCAACCCTCGCCGCCGCCGCTGAAACCTCCATTGTTATCAAGCCGCCGCCGCCTTTGTTGTACAAGTAATATTTGTTTTCGATTTTTTTTTTCTTTAATATTTATTTAGGATTTGATTGTTTGATACGGGTAATTAGGATTTGGTTGTTTTAGGTAGGAATGGTCGTTAATTAGTAATGGGTGCATCTAATTTCAGTCGATTTGAGCATTGATTTGAGATTCGTGGGTCGGTTCTTCGTTCAAAACAATCGACCTGTATATGTCGATTTTTTCAAAATTTTCGACAGATTGATGTCGAAAATTCTGCAAAAATCGACATATAGTTGTCGATTGTTTTGAAAACTTTGAACTTAATGTTTGGTAATTCAACAGAACACTATCGAAAATTGGTTGAAAAATCGACAGCTAGCTGTCGAATTTTCAACCAATTTTAGACAGTGTTCTGTCGAATGATTTATGTGTATTTTTTTTTTATTTATTATTTTTTTTTCTTTCCTATTTTTATTTGCTTGTGTTTATATTATGTATATTTATTTTTATTTGTGTGTTATTTTGTAGTGGAAGAACCACGTGAACCGTATACCTCCGACTGTCTCGAACCGTAAGAAGATGAAGGAATTATCCGATAAGGGCAAGGGCAAGGCAATCACGACCAAGAAAAAGACCACGACCAAGAAGAAGTCTGGAGAGGGTTCTTCCTCAACGAATCCGGTACCGGCTCTACCTTCGACTGTAGAAGTTGGTGATTCGAGCAACGAACCGGTCCGAGGTTCCGAGATACCGGAATTGTACACAAATTTTGATAAGCACATTGCTTATCATATTGTGAACGGAGGTCCAGAGCGCTCGGAGCGCGGCTCAGAATTTCGAATTCGAAATCACACAGGAACTTTGAAAGGCTGGGTACCTGCGCCGTTTATTACAGAGGCAGTACAAAAAGCTGGATTAATGTCAGTTGTACAAGCATCGTACAACACTGTGGACAACCATCTACTTAGAGCCTTCATAGAGAGATGGCAGCCAGCTACCAACACATTTCATTTACCTATTGGAGAGATGACCATCACACTTGATGATGTGAGTACGTTGGTCGGTTTGCCAGTTGTTGGGCGTACTGTATCTTGCGAGCGTATGATCCGTGATTCCAAAACGAAGCCCAGTAGTTTGATGTTCGAGTTGCTAGGTGAGTATCCGGACGATGTAGACAAGAAGAAAACAGTGAAGCTGGAATGGTTGAAGGCTAAATTTAGCAAGGTGACCATGAGAGACAGTGCGGAGAAGAGGACATACGCCATTCGGGCGTATTTGTTATTTTTGCTCGGGTGTACCATACTGTGCGACAAGACCGGCAACATGGTAAACGTGGAGTATCTAAATCTCGTCTCTGATTTGGATCGGATCGGCGAGTATGCTTGGGGCACTGCATGTCTTTTGCCGGTTGTACGATGAGCTTTCGTTAGCCTCAAAAAATTCAACGAACTCGATGGCTGGCTGGCTGACGCTCTTCCAATCATGGATTCACGAGCACTTTCCTTATTTGGCGGGTGGCACATTGAAGACGGAATTCGAGGGGCCATTAGCGAGCTGATGGGAGCCTCAGTCAAAGACTACTTCAACGCCTGAACGAGCATCGTACTTGCGATCTCGATTAGATGATTTGATCCCCGATCAGGTAAAATACCAGTTTAATAGTTTGTTATTACTACTTAAGTAGGTTTCTAAATCTAATTTTTTATTTATTTTACTAGGTTTTATGGTCACCGTACACGGCTATTCGTGATCGTTTCCCGATGCCAGATTATGTTTGGTTTAGTGGGATGATATACTGCATGGACCACTTCGAGGCATATCATCCGGACAGAGTGTTGAGGCAGTTTAACCGGGTCCAAAGTATTCCAGGTCGTGTATACATGTCAAAAGATATGTACAAAGCTCTAGTTAACAAAGGTAGATCAGTCCAGAACTCAATATTCGCTGCGTATGGCGAACGATTCTCTGATCGTTGGGAGGAGTATTGTTGGACGAGGAGTCGAGGTCCGTTGAAGTTGAACTCGGGGAGGCGGACACTTCGCCGGACTACATGAATTGGTTCCGGCCCAGATGCATGTTACAACTCAGTAGGCATGGAGCCCATCCACCTCGACCCCAGGTGGATCGACCTCGACCATGTGAAGCTCGTCCAGGGGGTGGTACCGATAAGGAGGTCCAATTTTCGCAAATTTTGGAGTTGGTGAAGGGTACACTTAGCGAGGTGCGGGGACTTGCGCCATCCGACGCTCATACGGTCATGTGGGGGACCCTAAATGATATTGTTAGATTGATCGAGCCGGATGCCCCACTTCCACCTCCATCGAGCTCGTCGGATGCCCCACCACCACCTCCAGCTAGCTCGATGGAGCCGCTTCCACCGCTATCGAGCTCGTCGGATGCCCCACAAGCAGTTCGAAACGCGTGTTTAGTAGGAAGAAAAAAAACAGGATTAGTCTTGTGTGTTTTAGGACATTTAGTTGTTGGATTTTGTTTGGTTTAGATGTTTTTTTTTTAATGGATGTTGTTTGATGGATTCTGTTTGATTTACATGTTTTTTTTTTTAATTTAGTTTTATATGGATTTTGATTGTTTTAAATGGAATTTTTTGGAGAATTTGAAATTTTTAATTTTTTTTTGTCTAAAAACACTTAGAATGTGTTTTTTATTTTCCATTGCAATAGATTTGGGGTTAATTTCACAAAAAAAAAAAAAAAAAAAAAAAAAAAAAAAAAAAAAAAATTGCAATTTATGAAAAAAAAATGAAACAGACTTAATTCGACAGCTAGCTGTCGAAACTCTTCTGTTTCAATTTTTTTTTTTTTTTTGATAATTTGAAATTTTTATTTTTTTGTCCAAAAGCACTTAGAATATGTTTGTTATGTTACATTGCAATAGATTTGGGGTTAATTTCCCAAAAAAAAAAAAAAAAAATTGCAATTTATGAAAAAAAAAATGAAACAGACTTAATTCGACAGCTAGTCGAATTTGTCTTAAAATTCGACAGCTAGCTGTCGAAACTCTTCTATTTCAATTTTTTTTTTTTTTGTTGATAATTTGAATTTTTATTTTTTTTTTGTCAAAAAACACTTAGAATATGTTTTTTATGTTACATTGCAATAGATTTGGGGTTAATTTCACACAAAAAAAAAAAAAACAAAATTGCAATTTATGAAAAAAAAATAAAAATTGAAACAGACTTAATTCGACAGCTAGCTGTCGAAACTCTTCTGTTTCAAATTTTTTTTTTTTTTTTGATAATTTGATTTTATTTTTATTTTTTGTTGTCCAAAAACACTTAGAATATGTTTTTTATGTTACATTGCAATAGATTTGGGGTTAATTTCACAAAAAAAAAATTTGCAATTTATGAAAAACAAAAAATTGAAACAGACTTAATTCGACAGCTAGCTGTCGAAACTCTTCTGTTTCAATTTTTTTTTTGATCATTTGAATTTTTTATTTTTTTTGTCCAAAAACACTTAGAATATGTTTTTTTATGTTACATTGCAATAGATTTGGGGTTAATTTTACAAAAAAAAAAAAAAATTGCAATTTATCAAAAAAAATTAAAAAATCAAAAAATTAAAAATAAAACACAACACTTAATAACATTGAAACTATCACCAGTAACTTTACATAGTTTTGTTCGGAGAACTATCACCATTGTCCGATATAGTAATAATCTCGAAACTCTCTCGCATGGCAACATTTTGACCTATTAGTTCTCGGAATGTTGTAATCCGACCATCCATTTCTGCAGGCTTCGAACCATCAGCTTTAGGATCATGGCATCGGTACCAATAATCGGTGATAGGAGGTATTGGACAATTGTTGTTCAAGACAACATGCACGAAGTGACAGTTGTCGATGAATGCCATTCCGTGCTCTTGTCTCTCTCTGAAAAGCATCGGATCGCTCGATAGAGGAAGGAACGTGAGACACTGATACTTGGATAAGTAGACAAGCACAATATTGTATGTTGAAGCAATTACATGACCCATATTTGGAAAAGACATCCAATGGTCACGAGTGGCAGGAACATCCCAGTCACTCACAATAGTTTGCATGCTTCTAACGGTTTCTTCGCCACGGTGCATGGCCGTGTAAATGGAAAAATTAGAAGTCAACTCCCGTAGCATGTCATCTCGTAATTCATCTTCTCCAAATCCCATCATAGAGGCAACTGCCCGAAATCCACAGTGGCCATCTGAACCGACATTGATGATTTCTAGAACATGCATACGAAAGCGTGGATGGATCGTCTCAATGTACTTATTCTTGCCGATCAAACCTGGTGGCAATTCCACATCTGCATCTTCAAATAATAGTTTGAACGACTCTTGCGTCAGTATAGTGTTTTTTCCTGACTCTTGAGTTGGTATAGTGTTAATAGAATCATTCGAGGGCACTGTTAATCTCTTCATTGTATATCAACGTTTTGAAAGTGTGTTCGTAAGTATTTTTACTTACTTCAAAAGAAGCTTTGATGTCATTGTGTTGTTCGACAATTTGGTTGTGGACTTTCGTATACAAATCCACAAAGGTGTCAGTTGAATTATGCACGTCCCTTTTCATTCGTCTGTGTGCCCCCTCCACCCTACTAGAAGTGTACGTTCCAAAATGAGTACACTTATTTGTCCACACCGATACAAGTCTCTCCTTGTACGGATCCAACCATGAATTAGCTACATATGCTATAGCCGGCGGATAACCAATAAATGTTCTTTTCATTGACTCCCAATCCTCATTGAACTCCTCTATAGTATTTCTTTCAATAAGAGCCGAAAAAGTCGACTGAAATTGCTTCCATTTGGTGATGTCCTTTGTGAACAGTTTCTTACAATTGGCCAATATATTCTTGTTCACATGCCACCGACACAGCAAGTGATGACTCGATGGATACATATTGGCCACTGCTTTCATTAAAGCCAAATCTCGATCTGTTACAATGCAATTAGGCCGAGGACAACTTGTCATGGCCTCCATCAAACAACGCAATGCCCATTCGAAATTTTCCGTCTTTTCGTGATCCAAGTATGCAAAGGCAATGGAGAACGTCATGTTGGTACAAGTAAAACCCACAATCTCAAGAAATGGGAGTCCGTAACGATTGGTCTTGTACGTGCAATCGATGACGAATACGTACGGATACGACTGTGCCAACTTAATGCATTTCGGGTGGATACACAACAAGTCGGTAATCGCATTCAACTCGTTGGATCTAGGGTACGAGAGGTATTCATCTTCTTTCAACTTGGCGAACAATAATTGCAATTGAGATCTCCCAGATAATTCATTGAAATTTAACTTAGAGATAGTATTGTAAACTGTCTTCATACCAGTTACATTAGACGGGTCATTTTCCTTCAATAATCTTAGAATTGCCCTTAGTTTCACCATTGTTTTCTTCAAAGTGTGAACAAGTGAAGTCTGCTCCTTTGATAATCTTCCAGAATAAGAGTGTCCGTGCAAGTTTTCAAACAAGTTGTGGTTGTGAATACCACTATAAACATCCAATTTCCACTCAGCCTTTTCATCATCCTTGTGTTCTTTTGTCCCCTTCAATTTAAACAGACAATTGTATTTCTTTGAACCGGTGCTCCTTTTTCCCGGTCTTTGATCATCTTCACCGGGTACCTTCTTGCCAGCATAAAGGCCCCCACGCTCACAACGAACAATCACATACGGTGTCCTACGTCCTCTATTTCCGTCACCCGCAATCATTAACACCATTCCAATTCTTTTACGTACTTCACGAACCCATGCCAATAAAGCTTCTTTTGTTGGAAATTTTTCTGACGTGGTAAATGAATGGGTGCAATCAATCTACACAAAAGTGGAGAAAATATTAGACAAGTAAATTTGCAACAGGAAAATAATCGACACCTAAGTGTCGAATTTGTCCCCTATTTTCGACACTTAAGTGTCGAAAACATAGGAAAAATTCGACACTTGGGTGTCGAAAATATGGGACCAGTTCGACACTTAAGTGTCGAAAATAGGAGACAAATTCGACACTTAGGTGTCGAAAATAATAGCAAAATTCGACGGGTAACTGTCGAATTTTACCTCTGTTTTCGACACTTAAGTGTCGAAAATGAGTATAATATCAATTATTATGTTGTTCGACACATACATGTCGAAAAATAAGCACATTTTCGACCTGTATGTGTCGAAAGTTGATGGCGGATTTAAAAAAAAAAAAAAAAAAAAACCGAAATCGATGTTTTAGCTCAAAAAATACATGAATACATACCTTAATGGGTTCTCCTTGCTCGTAAACTACCATTCTATTGTCATTTGACGCCATTTTGCAAGTTGTGTAAGGTTTTGATTTCTTTAGTTTTGAGGTTTTTTAGGAGGGTTTTTGGGGGAGGGAGAAGAAGAAGGTGGAAGAGGTGAGGGGTTTGTGAGTGAGGAGGGAAATGGTTTTTGATTATTTGGTATTTAAGAAAGAAAAATAATATTTGTAATATTTTTTTGGTTTTAATTTTCATTAAGGGTATTAAAGTAATTTACTATTAATTATTTATTTTTTATTTTTTTGGTATTCAAGTAAACAAAAGTTGGGATTTGTTATAGTGATCACCCTTAAGAAAACATAAAAAGTGGGTAGTACCAGTGGGAAAAATGTTGAAAAGGGATTGAATCACAAGTTCAAATATGGGTTGGGGATTTTTCTACAACTTGCCCTTAATTTAAAACACTTGTAAGTTTTACCATACACATTTTTTCTTAACTTGTCAATTATTCATGAATTTATTCTTGGTGGGTGATGAGCCTCAGTAGGTTATTTGGCCCAATTAGAGGGAAAATCTACTTAGATTCAAGCCCAATTGTCCCACATCGGAAGTTTACGATAAACTAGTAGTCTATTATTCCTATAAATATAAGGTATGATTCATTTGTTAATCCATTTCTAATTTGGGTGATATTTTAGCATTTGCAAAATATCACTTACTCCCAATATCTGACTTGAGCGTCGGAGTGTAATCGTCGGACCCACCCCCGACGAGTCACATAGAGTTTTAATTGGTTTTGTAGGATATCACGCGGATCCCACCTTTTGACCCCTTCAACATGTGGCAAAGAACCCCCGACATTCTCGTACTTGGAGACCGGCTCATTGGGCTTCAAGACAAGTGGGCTGACTCGTTAGCGCAGCATCAGTGGGTTTTCTTCAAGGTTTTGCACAAGGTTTTCAAGATTACATCTTTGACGTTACTATTTATTGGTCATGTACTATATATTAATAGTAATTGATCAGAGGCTTCTATTTATTCAGCATGTCTAGTTAACTCAAATATGAAGAGATTTGGACCGCCAATGGCAGTATAATCCTAAAATTCACGTAATACAAAGGGATTGTTAATGAGACCCCCTCTAGCATTTTTTTAGGGATAATTAGTGAACCCCCAACTCATTTACTTATATTAAGCAGTGGATTTTCTTCAAGGTTTTGCACAAGGTTTTCAAGATTACATCTTTGACGTTACTATTTATTGGTCACGTACTATATATTAATAGTAATCGATCAGAGGCTTCTATTTATTCAGCATGTCTAGTTAACTCAAAAACGAAGAGATTTGGACTGCCAATGGCAGTATAATCCTAAAATTCACATAATACAAATGGATTGTTAATGAGACCCCCTCTTGCATTTTTTTAGGGATAATTAGTGAACCCCCAACTCATTTACTTATATTAAGCAGTGGGTTTTCTTCAATGTTTTGCACAAGGTTTTCAAGATTACATCTTTGACGTTACTATATATTGGTCACGTACTATATATTAATAGTAATCGATCAGAGGCTTCTATTTATTCAGCATGTCTAGTTAACTCAAAAACGAAGAGATTTGGACTGCCAAT
>NW_012194929.1:1047998-1171582 GCF_000504015.1 Erythranthe guttata | reverse complement strand
TAATAATAATAATAATAATAATAATAATAATAATAATAATAATAATAATAATAATAATAATAATAATAATAATAATAATAATAATAATAATAATAATAATAATAATAAGAATAAAGTAGTTGGTTGTATAGTAAAGTACTCTATGGAAAACAACGTTAACCAATACAATATTCAACGGATTAAAGTTCATGTGTATACGTGCACGTCTCTCTTTGCCATTTATCCGGAGTTCTTTTTTATCGATATTTATCTGGAGTATGAAACTTCATTAATTTGTGCATATGCTCAAGGTCTTCTCTATTAAGCTTTCGCATCTATACGGGAAAAATACTACCTAGTTGCTTTTAAAATTAGGAAGAAGGAGCTTTCAGCTAATTATCCCTAACTACTGACTCGTGGCAAATATATGAAGAAATTACCTATCTATAAACTTCGGCACTACAAATTACCAGTTTGGCAAGGCTATAGAACAATGTTCATTTATACTTTTAGTAAGTAACTACTACAACTACTGGGTTGGACAAGGTTATACTCTATAAGCTAAACTTCAACTTCTTAAAGTATTCGCGTTTCGGACACATTTCGTGTCTAACACTCGATAACACCTTCCACACACCTTATGGACCATTTTGTAATTTTTAAAAAGTTCGAAACATTTTTAAATAGTTAATTTTCCAATATAGTTGTTACTTCCTTAATTATTTACATGATTTAATGATTAAGTGCAAATTAATAGATTTTAATAATATTTATTTTGAATATATTTGTATGAAAATATATTAAACAAAATTATATATAAATAAAAACTTGTATATGTATGTTTATATAGCATATTTATAAATATATTCCTATACTTTCACGTTTTCCCTAGGTTTTCTTATCCCCTTTTTTTTGGACATTTTGCCGTTTTCCCGTGCCCATTTTTCCGTGTCACCATTTATGTGTCCATACTACATAGCTCTATTATAATGCTTTGTGATCTACAATACATTCTCTTGCATGTAAACTCAATGGAAATTATGTTAAATGTCATATGTAAGCAAGTAAATTTTCCAACACCATGTAATATAAACATTATCAATAACTATATTAACAAATTTTAAATATATAGTTTGATTAGTTCATAGCAGATATGACCATATGCCTATAGTTTGTTTAATATTGTATTTGTTAACGTTATTTTCCAAAGCGTTTAGTGTACAGTTAGCAGATATTTTTTTTTCAGAAAATAATTTTTTTTCGGAATTTTTTTTGTTCCGGGCAGATTCCGGCGTTGACCGGCGGAGACCGCCAGTTTCCGGCGTTGACCTTTTTTTTTTCTTTGAATTATTTTTCTTAGAAAAAAATATTTTAATTATGGCTACTAAATTACTGTCTCAGACAATAATATTACTGTTTGGGACAGTAATATTATGAATATTATTTTCCCCAAAAGTAATATTATTAATGTTATTGTCTAAGACAGTTAAATTACTGTTGGATACAGTAATTTAGCAGCCAAGGCAGTAATATTAATTAAAATATTTATATTTTTAAGAAAGAAAAAAAAAAAAAAACAATCAATTAACAGTTAAATTACTGTATCCGACAGTTAAATAACTGCTGGAGACAGTAATTTAGCAACAAATACAGTAATATTAATTAAAATATTTAAAAAAAAAATCAATTAACAGTTAAATTACTGTCTCCGACAGTTAAATAACTGCTGGAGACAGTAATTTAGCAACGAATACAGTAATATTAATTAAAAATATTTTTTTTAAGAATATAAAAGTCAATTAACAGTTAAATTACTGTCTCCGACAGTTAAATAACTGCTGGAGACAGTAATTTAGCAACGAATACAGTAATATTAATTAAAATATTTTTGAAGAAAAAAAAAAGTCAATTTACAGTTAAATAACTGCCGGAGACAGTAATTTAGCAGTCAAGACAATAATATTAATTAAAATATTTGTTTCAAGAAAAAAACAAAATTATACAAAAAAAAAAAAAAAGGTCAACGCCGGAGACCCGGCGGTCAACGGCAGTTGACCGGCCGGAAAAAAATTTCAAAGAAAAAAAGTTTTTCAAAAAAAAAAAAAAAAAAAGTCAACGCCGGAGACCAGCGGTGTCCGGTGGTGGCGGGTCAAAATTGGGGTCAAAATTGAAATTATGGTTAAAATTGGTTAATTGATGAAATTTGGCTAAATTGGGGTGTAAATCATGAAATCGGAGTTCAATTGGGTTTCAATGAATTGGAGGTAATTTTTGTATATATAAAATGATTTTCCTTATTTGCAAATAAGTTTGAATGAGTTTGATTTATTTGAAAGACAAAAAAGTTGGATGTCCCTCTTCTAATTAAGTGCCCTTGTCATGGGTTTTTTTGTGATTTACCCTTATTAATAATGTATTGGTAACGTTGCTTTCCAAAACATTTACCAAACAATTAGCTTGCGGCGGTACCAAACTATTGTTATAAAATACTTGAAAAATAATAAATTCCTATACTAGATGCTACTGTTGTTTAGATAACATAGGTGATGTTTTTAGAAATAAATTATGAGTTTTTTTTCTGCATATAATTTGTTTTTTAGGTGTTTGCAAAAGAAGCTATTGCTTTTGCTTCTCTTAAAATAAGCTGCCATAAGTTATAATTTTAAAAGTACCTAGTATACCTGTTTTTCCCATTTTGGAAATAATCACTTAATTTCAAATTAACTCACAATCACTAACTTGTACCTTTAAATAAGTTTTTGCAAACACCATCTTAGTACGAGATTAGAAGATTACGTGCCCTATACTATCTCTATTATTGTAGACACGTGACATTTGAGTAGTTATTAAGAATTAAAATCTAAATGGGGCGGTCCATTTAATGAGTCGTGTAATACATATTCCACTTATTACATGACATGTGGAGAAATAACGTTAATTTAATGTTTGACTTTAACTATTGATGTTATCATAGTTATAAGGGTGGTTTTAGGTTTTCACCATTTATTTGGTTGCCGGTGATGGGAGACGGTAGGGGCAAGGGCGGGGGAGGTAAGGGAAGGATTTTATTTTCATTAATATATCGATCATTTGAAAGGTGGCACTGGCAGCAGAGGTCGTTTAATAACTGGAACCACGTATAAATCTTTTGCCCTCTTCGCGGAGGCCCCAAATTCTTCGGTCATATCCATTTCATTATGTTTCATTCCATGAGGCAACATCCAATCAAAATGGTAGAGAAGCATAGCCAGTGGTAGCTCCACATTCGCGATACCAAGTGAGATGGCGGGGCATATTCTCCTTCCCGCACCAAACGGGATATACTCGAAATGATTGCCCTTGTAATCAACCTGCACCAAATCATCAAGAAATCTTTCCGGTTCAAAACAATCAGGGTTTTCCCAATATTTGGGATCTCTGCTAATAGCCCACGCGTTGACGATGATTTTGGTGTCCACCGGTATTTCGTATCCGTCGATCTCGCATTTCTTCGTGCATTTTCTTGGAAGTAGTAGAGGCACTGGTGGATGCAACCTCAGAGCCTCCTTGATGATTGACTTCAAATACTTGAGTTCATCAATGTTTGATTCGTCAACGTATCCTAATTTATCGTCAAAAACTCGTCTAACTTCGTCTTGTGCCTTCTTCATGATTCTTGGATTTCTCATCATTTCTGCCATTGCCCAATCTAATGTAGTTGGTGGCGTCCCATTTCCACCCAACATATCCTAATAAGTAAATATCATCAAATCAAATTATATATACGACTTAATTTAATTAATGCATGAACTTTTTTTCCCCTTAATGTTATATTTTATTTTATTATTTATTTTATTTATTATTTTATTATTTATGAATTCAATGAACCTTTTTTTTTTTCTCCTTTTAATGTTATATTTTATTTATTAAACATTCACAACACCTATTAAATTTTTATTTTGGGTGCAAATTTAGACCGGATGGACTATTTTAATAGAAAAATTGGATGCCATAGAATGATTGACAGGTGGATATTTTAAATAAAAATATAATTAGAATTCTACTAATTGGAAAGAAAAAAAAGAAAACTCCAGCAGAACTCGTAACCCCTCTAACCCTAATTATAATCAGGGTGATTTATTAAGAGTTAAGACTTAAGAATGTCAAGTGTCAAAAAATTATTGAAATCCGATTTATATTAAATTTCGGCTGATCCGCTCATAATTTAATCTCTTTTATTTTTCATATTGTAACTAAATAAATGTATTCAACTTAATTTCAGGAAAATATGAAATTCCAACAAATAAATTAAGTTTTGCATAAATCCCTATCGTAGAAAATATGCACTAAATCCCCATTTGTTATGAATAAATGCGTAAAATCCCCTCTATAGTTAATGGAGTTAACTTTTTAACAGAAAATGGGATTTCGTACGAAGTAAAATAAAATACAAGCGGGTTCTACGCAACACAGAAGAATTTGGCGCAGGTTTTCTTTAACACGAGGGGTTTTATGCTGTTAACCCGACCGACAAAGTAATTACTGGCAAGAAAGAAAACTAACCAGGATTACAGCTTTGATGGTGTCATCAGTCAACCAAAGGTCAAGCCCATCATGCTGAAAACTGAGAAGAACATCTACCAGACACTACAACAAAATATGGATATTACGACACTTTGTTAGGGACATTGTTTTATATATGTCTCAAATCTGATCTTTTAGGACATTTGATAATATATCCTATTTATTAAATTTGTAGGGGCATTTTCATTTACAATTTAGAGACATTTTTTTTTTGTGCCTCAAAGATAAAGGTAAGACTATATTAATGTGTGGCGGTTCTTTATTTATTTTTTATATTTTTTTCCTTTAGCCAAACTAAATTTTCCCTTTTAAGAACTCTGTAAAACGCCCTAATTATTTTATTCCAAACGCAGCAGATCGAAGTCATCCGACGAAGAAGAATAGAGATATCCGATCCGCCGAAGAAGAAGAAGAATTCTGCGGCGAAGAAGAAAAAGAAGAGTCGTACAACAAAGAAGAAGAAGAGTTGTCCAACAAAGAAGAAGAAGAGTTTTCCGTTGAGATTTGTTTTCATTTTCCCCTCTTTCTTCATCAGGGCACGTTCAAATTGAGAACCCAGTACAAACGCAACGAAGAGTTCTCAATTTTAAGAAGAAGGTAATTTCCATTCTTTCTTCTCTTTAATATTCTTAATTTGTATGAAAAGTTCTCATCTAATTAACTGTATTCAAGCCCTAACCCCTACTTTTATAATACTAAAACCATATTTGTGTTTGTCTGATATAAAAATTCAAAATACTAAATTTAATGTAAACTAGGAAGTTGTATACTATTCAATTTTAATTGCCCTGGACTTCTGCACAAAGATCTTGAAGGTCTTTTCATATGTGGCATTGGCAAATGCCCTTTCACTTCTTCTTGTCTTTGTATTTGCTAAACAACTATGGTACAAAGTAAAATCTGATAATACATACTGGGAGAAAAATAAGTTATGGTCATTCCCTTTCACTCTTGATTGATTAATGAATTTTAATTTTCAACTTCTTAGGTAAATTTTTTGACAATTGTTTTTATCACTAACGCCATAAATTTGTCGAGTGCATATTATTTATATTTTGGGACAAATTTTACTAAATACATATCAGATCATGCCATTAGTTTCAGGTTTTGCTCCTCTTAGAAGATAATCTACACAACTAGATTGTTCATTCATTATGAGTGTTTGTACATACGTATATTACTTCTTGCTTTTGAATTGATTGTTAGCAATAGTAAATCTGATTGATCATTGCAAACATTTTTTATTGAATGATCTTTATAGGCTTTGTATTTACAACTCTTTTTATTGAATGATCTTTATAGGCTTTGTATTTACTAAACATTGGTCATTAAATTGCAATCATATATTTACTAGTTTCATTGCTGGATTGCATGAGGTGTATGTATCTATGTGGCATATGAATGATACGCTAGTGAAACGATATAAGGTTAGCTTGATCTAGTTCCAATAGAGGTGATAGCGGACCATTCTTGTTGCTATTTCATTGTTATTCTTTGGAATCCTCATAGTACACTCTATGCCTTTTCTATTCTACATTAATTTAAATTCAGTATTAATTCCTTCAATTTAGAGGTGTTTG
Organism: Erythranthe guttata; assembly: GCF_000504015.1. The sequence continues at coordinate 1,165,460 of NW_012194929.1, read as the reverse complement.
AATTAGTAATATAAATTTATAAATAACAAAATTTAGTCGTCTGAAATAGTGTAAAGATTGGCCTACAAAGTATGGTAAGGGCTCAAAAGTTTCTCTGTAATAAAGCAAACTCCAAGAGCCTGTTTAGACAAATCTAGAGTGTGTATGTTAAATTGCACTTCTGATTATATTGAGTGTATTTGTAATCATATGAGATGCTTTGACTTAACATTTCAGCAATTATAGTCCTTGAGTTGTTTGGTTTTTTTAGTAAATGAAAACCAGTTGGTTAGCCCTTACCAATTATATGGTTTCCCCTTAGTCTTCTACAACTTGTTATCGTTTTCTGCTTATCGAGCTCAAGAGCGTCATCATCCTTTTAGCAGTTAAGTATTCTCTCTTAACCCAAATTTAATTTTCGTTCTATGTTTTTACTTGCAGCTGATTACTGTATTCTTTGTAACATGCAGGTCGTTTCGAAAGATGAGTTTCATTATGTTGCATGATGCAGTTTAGAAGGAGCTATTCTTGTTTTATTTTCATAAGTCATGGTTAGATCTTAGTTGTTTTGTTTTACAAGATTGTAATAGTACTTGTTGAATTTACTGATCAAATGTTGATGAAATTTTCATGATTATTGATTGATCATGTTTATGTTCAACTGTTGTATTCAATTCATTTTTCTATGTATTTCTAAATGTAAATGTTGCAGTAGGATAATTGGGATTGATAGTTATTCTTATCTATTATATTAATTAAGATACTTATAAGTGTAATTAAATTTATTATCATAAAATCAAGTGTCCCCTGAAGACGTCGAAATGACATTTAAAAGTATCCTCGTATGATTTTTAGAGACATATATAGATGTCTCCATCTTTTAATAAGTGTCCTTAAAAGGTTTTTTTTCACCAACGATGATATTTTTAGAAGGCATATGTATGTGCCTCAATATCAGCTTATAGGGACACATAAAAGTATCTCGAGAAAAAAGTTCTATTGGGGCATATAATAAATGTCCCATGAGCTATTGCGACACACAACTACGCGACATATATTTTAATTGCCTCTAAAAGTATAAATGCCTCAAAATGATATCTATTAGGGCAATTTTTTGTGTCCTAATAAGATATTTTTGTTGTAGTGAGATCTTGTTGTTTCTCTCTCTCCTCATCATTATTAATGGCTGCTGCTAGTTTATGCTCATTGATGATTTCATCAAATATCTTATCTGCTTGTTGATGCAACTTCTTCACCTTCCTTCTCAACCCACTCATCATTTGAACTAGTTTAACCGATCGGCAATGTTAAATCCGGCCGCTAAAACAAAAGCCTGTTTAATTATGGGCAGTAATCTCTCTTTAACCTCGGTTTTCTTACCAAGAGTCGTTCTAGAAATGAGAGCGTACGAGGAAGAGAAGAGTTTCTCGGTCAAATTGACATCCTTATAATTATTTGCAGCAGCAGCCAGCCACGTGGCAAGATCTAGAAACACTTCCTCTCTTATTGACCGGAAAGATTGAACGCGTTTCGCGGTCAACAGCTCCGACGTGCATATTTTCCTTAGCTGTCTCCAGTGATCCCCGTACGGTGAAAAGCTGATGCTTGTGCAGTTATAACTCAGAATCTCGGGTACTATAATTGACGGCCTCGATGCAAAGTTGATATCGTGGGTTTTCATCACCTGCTTCGCAGCTTCGGGGGACGAGATGATGACCGCGGAGAGTTCACCCAGCTGAAGGTGCATCACTGGACCGAATTTGAGGGACAATGCTTGTAGAGCACGATGGGGCACTGAGCCGAGAAGACTGTGCATGTTTCCTATCAAAGGCAATTTCCATGGCCCAGGTGGCAGTTTTTGACCAGTCGTCGTTGACTTTTTGTTACTGAGGATCAGTTTGAAGAAGCAAATTGAGATTGATATGATGAAAAGGGAGACAAGAATGGGTAGGGATGGAAACACAAGGAGATAACCCATAGTTAGTGCGATTAAGAGAGAAGGGGATCGGATATATTTGTGTTCAAGATTTGCACTACGTACGATATAATTGTGTGCAAACCGATATATGTAACCTTTTTATAATAGGGATCTTAAAAATAGCCCCTCAAACATTATAATTATGGTAAATTACACTTACCTCTGAGGTATGCTAAAATACATTTAAGTTTCTGTAGTATAGGTAATTACAATCTCTCCTGCAACATTGTTAGAAATCCTAATGGAATAATGCATTGAATAAATTATTCCGTTAGGGTTCTAACGGACTGTTAGTTTTAGACAGTGGTTGGAACAACATAGAGCTAGGGGGTGACATGACTCTACTTATATCATTTCTTAAATCCTTGTTATATATTTTATGTAAGATTTATAAATTTTCGTCTATGGTAGCATTAACATTCCCCGCGGGAAATAAATATAGTGCTTATATGTCCCATGACATGAAATCCTGCCTCCAGTACTTGTTATAGGGGTGTGGTTGTGATTACCAAGACCACGGGGAACTTAAAGTTATTTTAACATATCTCAGGTGATACGAACCCCATAAAACTTGTTACGAAACTCAATACTTTACGCGGAAGAAAAAACACGGAACGACCAAAACAAAGGATTTAGATTGGCGGAAGCAAGCAATAATGACCTCGCCCATAGCTATAAAGAGCTATAAACCATTATTATCAAGTTGGTGAACATCACGTCGTACATGTGATTCCCGAACCGGCCGACTTTGCGTAGTTCCTTTAGTTGGGTAACGTCGTACAAGGTGAAATATAATATGGGTTTTTGGTTCTTTATAACCACGGAGTGAATATTATATTTAACCTTGATAATAATGATTTCTAGCTCTTTATAGCTATGGGGTCATTATTCATTGCTTCCGCCAACTTAATCTTTTATTTTGGAAGTTCCGTGTTTTTGCTTCTGCGTAAAGTATTGGGTCTCGTAACAAGTTTTACGGTGTTTGTATCATCAGGATAATTACCCTTATATAGCGTAAATTGCACAAAGTACATTTGTGTAATCTCAAACTAGTAGAAACCTCTATGTGATAAAAAAATTAAAAAAAAAAAAAGAAAAAAAAAATTAGCAAAAATCCCCATGCGGTTTTTTTTAAATAACACAATCGACTCATAGTGATTTTTTTCATTGACCGAATGTAAAATGCCAAATATACCCTCCAATAAAATAATTTAAATTAGAATAATGTAGAAAAATAAAAAGTAGAGCCCAAATTATAATTTATGTTAAATTTCTAATCGAAACTTAATTTAAGGACTTTACTGCAATTTCCCCAACCCACCACACCACCACCACCAACTGTCAGCAACACCAACTTCACCACTGCAAACAGCTGCACCCAAAAACGCCGGCCACTATCCAGCCAACCATCACCACCAATACGAACCCCAATCCCACCACCAATCTTATCCCCCGTCCTTATCATAAAATAGGGCAAATGGCAAAAAGGCCCATCACATGGGACTTAAATGTATTTTGGTCCACAAAAAAAAAACAATCTCTCAATTAAGCCCATCCCCATGTCTTTAGTTTAAAATACCCTCAATAATATAATTCTTATCAATTTCACCCATTATACTCTAACTTCCTTAATATTACACATTGACCCCGAATTTAACAAATATATCACATTAACCCCCAAAATTTTTTTTTTTCAGAAAATAATTTTTTTTCTAAAATGTTTTTTTTCCGGCCAGATTCCGGCTTTGACTTTTTTTTTTTTTTTGAAACTTTTTTTTTCCTGAAATTTTTTTCCGGCCGGTCAACCACCGTTGACCGCCAGTCTCCGGCGTTGACTTTTTTTTTTTTTTTTGAATTGTTTTTCTTAGAAAAAAAATATTTTAATTAATATTACTGTTTTGGCTACTAAATTACTGTCTCAGACAGTAATATTACTGTTTGGGACAGTAATATTATGAATCCTTTTAAAATAAATCCACCCCATTCAAACTTATTTGCAAATAAGGAAAATCCTTTTATATATACCAAAATTACCCCTAATTCGTTGAAACCCAATTCAACTCCAATTTCATGATTTACACCCCAATTTAGCCCAATTTCATCAATTAACCAATTTTAACCCTAATTTAAATTTTGACCCCAATTTTAACCCTAATTCTTATCAATTCCACCAATTATGCTCTAACTTCCTTAATATTACACATTGACCCCGGATTTAAACAAATATATCACATTAACCCCCAAATTTTTTTTTTCAGAAAATATATTTTTTTTTGAAATGTTTTTTTTTCCGGCCAGATTCCGGTGTTGACTTTTTTTTTTTATAATTTTGTTTTTTCTTAATTTTTTTTTTTTAATTAATATTACTATCTTGGCTGCTAAATTACTGTCTCCGGCAGTTATTTAACTGCCGGAGACAGTCATTTAGCTGTTAATTGATTTTTTTTTTCTTCAAAAATATTTTAATTAATATTACTGTATTCGTTGCTAAATTACTGTCTCCAACAGTTATTTAACTGTCGGGGACAGTAATTTAACTGTTAATTGACTTTTTTATTCTTACAAAAAATATTTTTAATTAATATTACTGTATTCGTTGCTAAATTACTGTCTCCGGCAGTTATTTAACTGTCGGAGACAGTAACTTAACTGTTAATTGATTTTTTTTTTCCTTAAAAAAATTATTTTAAATATTACTGTCTTGGATGTTAAATTACTGTCTCTAACAGTAACTTAACTGTCTTAGAAAATAATATTCATAATGTTACTGTCCCAAACAGTAATATTACTGTCTGAGACAGTAATTTAGTAGCCAAGACAATAATATTAATTAAAATATTTTTTTTCTAAGAAAAACAATTCAAAAAAAAAAAAAAAGTCAATGCCGGAGACCGGCGGTCAACGGTGGTTGACCGGCCGGAAAAAAATTTCAGGAAAAAAAAATGTTTCAAAAAAAAAAAAAAAAAAAAAAAAAAAAGAAAGTCAACGCCGGAAACCGGCGGTCAACGCCGGAAGCTGGCCGGAATCTGGCCGTAAAAAAAACATTTACGAAAAAAATTTATTTTCTGAAAAAAAAAGTTTTGGGGGTTAATGTGATATTTTTGTTTAAATTCGGGGTCAATGTGTAATATTAAGGAAGTTAGAGCATAATGGGTGGAATTGATAAGAATTATATTATTGAGGGTATTTTTGACTAAAGACATGGGGATGGGCTTAATTGATAGACTGTTTTTCTTGTGGACTAAAATGTATTTAAGTCCCATGTGATGGGCCTTTTTGCCATTTGCCCTTATTAATATTATTGTCTAAGACAGTGAAATTGCTGTTGGAGACAGTAATTTAACATCCAAGGCAGTAATATTAATTAAAATAATTTTTTTGAAGAAAAAAAAAAAAGTCAATTAACAGTTAAATTACTGTCTCCGACAGTTAAATAACTGCCGGAGATAGTAATTTAACAACGAATACAGTAATATTAATTAAAAATATTTTTTTTAAGAATAAAAAATTCAATTAACAGTTAAATTACTGTCTCCGACAGTTAAATAACTGCTGGAGACAGTAATTTAGCAACGAATACAGTAATATTAATTAAAATATTTTTGAAGAAAAAAAAAAAACAAAAGAGTCAATTAACAGTTAAATTACTGTCTCCGATAGTTAAATAACTGCCGGAGACATTAATTTAGCAGCCAAGACAGTAATATTAATTAAAATATTTTTTTTAAGAAAAAACAAAATTGTGAAAAAAAAAAAAGTCAACGCTGGAGACCCTGCGGTCAACGGCAGTTGACCGGCCGGAAAAAAAATTCCCGAAAAAAAAAAATGTCAACGCCGGAGACCGGCGGTCAACGGCGGCTACCGACGGTCTCCGATGGTGGCGGGTCCAAATTGGCGTCCACATTGCCCTTCTGGTTCCCATTGCTTAATTGATGAAATTGGCGCTAACTTGCGGTGTCACTCCTGAATTTGCCGTTAACTTGAGTTTCAGTGAATTGGGGCGTACTTCTGCTATATATCACCACGATTTTTCTTATTTGCCAATAAGTTTGAATGCTTTGGATTTATTTCGACAGACCAACAAGTTGCTTGTCCATCTTTTAATTAAGTGCCCTTGTCATGGGCCTATTTGCCATAACCCCCATTAAATAAAACCGGCCCACTTACCAAAAAATGCCTGCATTGCGGCTTTCCTTCCCGTCTCTTCAATTCAATGTTTCTTGCTTCAATTCGCCAGAGTCTCACCACTTCACCCACACTAATCTCCACTCCACGTAGGATTTCTTGGTCCCGTTCTTCTTCGATTTATTGGTCTGATAACCCAGGGATCTGTTCTCGCAATTTCAAATCGCAAAACTTGAATTTAGAGATTTTTCTTCCCAATCTCATGGGTGGTGATAGCGGCGGCTAGGCTGTCGACGCTTCTGGTGGAATTAAATCTAACAAGAGAAGCCGCGGCGAGAATTCAGAGGGAGAAAAGAGAGAGGGAATCATCTCATAGGGGTAATTGTGTTATTTCACATAAAAAATAACAATAACAGCCGTACAAATAGCGAGTGAGCCTCACGATCTCGTGTTAGGGGGTTTTGGTTTCGTGTTAGGGGTTGTTTCTACTAATTATAGATTAGATAAGAGTACTTTTTGCAGTTGACTTTAATCATAGGGGTTTTTGTGCATAAATAAAAGAAATATTCATGTAATGTCAATATTACCCCCAACCCATTATAGGTTTATGGGCTATATATTTTCACCAATAAGTCTATCCCTTTAATATTTATTATAAATAAAAGAAACATTCATGTATATGTCAATATTACCCCCAACCCTTTTATACTAAATTCTTAATTGTAATCCCAATTTAATCAATTTTGTCCACAAAAATCTAATTTTGACCACAAAAATCCAATTTTTACTTTTTTTTTCAAATTTTTTTTTTACCGCCGGATTCCGGCGTTGACATTTCGATTTTTTTTCTTTTCCGGATTTTTTCGCCGGTTTCCGGCGTTGAATTTTTTTTTCTTTTCTTTTCTTCCGGATTTTTTCGCCGGTTTCCGGCGTTGACCGGCGGTCTCCGACGTTGACTTTTTTTTAGTGTTTTTTTAAGTTTTTTTTTTGTTTGTTCGTTTGTTTTTTTATTTTACGTTCGCCGCTAAACGTTGATCGTAATTGTGTTGTCACTGACAGTAAATTAACGTAATTATACTGTCAATGTCAGTTAATTAACGTAATTGTACAGTCGTTGACAATACATTTATGTAATTAATCTGCCGTTGACAGTAAATTAACGTAATATTATTATTTTTTGTTTTCTGTTATTTTTTGTTAATTTTTTTTTGATTTGTTGACAAGTCAACGTAATTATATTACTGTCGTTGACAGTAAAATAACTATAAACACAATAATATTACTGTCAACAACATCAATATTATAATTTGTTTGGGTTTGTTGTTTTGTTTGAGTTATTCACGGAGTAACATAATAATATTACTGTCTATTATTGTAATATTACTGTAAACACAATAATATTACTGTGGTTGACGGTAATATTACTGTTGTTATAGTAATATTGTTGTCAACCACATCAATATTATTATTTTGTTTGGATTTTTTTGTTTGTTTGAGTTATTCACGGAGTAACGTAATAATAGTACTGTCTATTATTGTAATATTACTGTGGTTGACGGTAGGGGTGAGCAAAAAAACCGAAAAACCGAAAAACCGAACCGAAAAACCGAACGGAAAAACCGAAAAACCGAGCCGTTTTAAACCGTACCGAATAGCAAACCGCATGTACGGTTTTTTATTTTTGAAATACCGAATTATTCGGTTCGGTATGGTGGAAAGGTAAACTACCGAACCGAAAAACCGAACCGAACCGAAACTATAAAATGACTTCATTTTATATAATATATGTATTATTTTACCCCTTATATTTATTTTCTATCTTTCAATTATTTGTCTCATTCTAAGCATTTGTTCATAAATTGAGACATTGTATTTTATTTATTTAGTAATTAAAAATTTACTTGAGTTCATGGTTTTAATAATGTGGTAGATGAAAGTAGGAAAAAAAATGAAGCATAATACATCATCTATAAATTACGTCAAGTCCTATTAAATTAAAGATTTTATATTTTCATTGCATTAGTAAGTTGTGAAAGTAATTGTAATTGTATTCTTTTGTTTGTACAACTTGAATCTATAGTTGCGCTTGAACAGAAAAAAAAACGAAACCGAACCGAAAAAAACCGAAACCGAACCAAAACCGAACCGAAACCGAAAGCAACCGAACCGATAAAAAACCGATATACACGGTTTTTAATTTTACAAAAACCGATATATTCGGTTCGGTTCGGTTTTTGGCTAAAACCGAACCGAACCGACCCGTGCACACCCCTAGTTGACGGTAATATTACTGTTGTTATAGTAATATTACTGTCACTCACTATTAATTCTTTTGGCTTTTTATTATGTTTACATTTGTTGAACGGTCAACATAGTAATATTACTCTATTACACAATAATAATGAGCTTTGTTATGTTAATATTACTGTGCTAGAGATTAATATAGCAATATTGTTGTGTTAAACTGTAGTTTAATTAATTTTACTGTGTTTAACAGTAATATAGTTAATATTACTGTCAATTTATTTTCTTATTCATTTTATATTTACTACTATTAAAAACTATGATGTAATTACGTCAAATTGAATAGTACATACATACAGTATGCACCATTTGTGTAAAAAATCATAACATATTTAAAAAAATCATACTATTTAATAATTAATAATTAAGATATTGTAATTAAATAGACAATATAAAATTTTATTAGTAGTAAATATTGTTTAATTTTTATCAAAGAAATTAAAATAATTTTATATTTCTTTTAGTACCTTGTCAAATATTTTTTTTGTTGGATTTTTGAAATTCTACAAATGCAGAATTATTGGTTAATAACTTTGCTTTCCAAACGGTTTCCTATACAGCTTAGTTTAGCTAGTAGTGCAGGCAAATTATATACCGTTAAACCTCTACAAATTAATATAGTTGGTACCATCAACATTTCATTAATTTAGCCAAATATTAACTTATCGATAAATTATAATTATTAATTTATACATTAATTAATAACTTATGAACTAAAGAAATTACTTTTACTATTAACTTTATCATTATTTTTTTAATTTTTCATATTGCAATGGACTATGGTTAAATCATATTATCACTTATACTACTAAAATCCATACATAACGATATGTGCATAAAATTTAAGATTATTTAACCTCGATATTTTAAAATCAATCTTAGTCATTCACAACTATTTCATCTTATTTCTAGACATGTTTCTTATATATTGGTTATTATTATTTATTTTTAATTTTTTTTGTTATTTCTAAGTAATTTCTTAATTAACTTGATAATATTCACTTACATGTTTATGATAAGTCATTGAAAAACTCTGTTATCAGTTTTACATGAGTTACATTTTATTTAATAATTTAAGAAAATAAATTTCAACTTTCAAAATATATTATAATATATATATTAAAAGATTATCATACTTTTAATATAACATAATATAAATATTTTTAATGGTATAAGTAAATAATAATTCGTTTAAGTTTGTATTATTCTATTTTCATATTTGTGGAATATACATGATAAAAATTATATGAGAATTAATTTAAATTTTGAAACTATTTTTGATGTCTAATGCTTAAACATTATAAAATTAATTAAACACGTGCGAGGCACGTGCTTTTTTCTAGTAACTGGAAGTGCATGAATAATTATTCAAGAATGAAGATTCACATAATAAGTTGTTTAATGAGATTTTCAACAAAGAATATATGAGCACAAAATAACTTTTATGTTCTCCATTAAGATGCTATACGATACTATTGTGAATATGTTTAAGCAAAAAAATTAGAATGATACTCTTAGACCATAACAACCAATCATTATTATTTATTATCTACCGATTACATATAATACTCGGAAGTATTTCACAATCATGTCATTTTCTTATCACCATTTATGTTTCTTTAACTAAGTCCATTACTTAAAGCACGAACAATTGCAGTAAGAGATTTAAATGAGGAAGTGGCTTACACGAAATATAGGATTATGATAGTCATCCTTAAAGCATCATATAATCGATGATCTGGTGTATCATATCGTCCATCACAGAGGTCCAAACCACCAAGGAATGCAGTTATTTTTCGATTATTTCATGTCATTTGGTGTCAACTATCACCTATTTCTGATGTTGACTGTAGAAGATTCGACAAACCTAAATAGATGATGAAAAACTACGTGTTGCATATTATTTTTTCTGCATGTGGTTTTATTTATTGCAATTTGTTGAATTGTTTTTCGGATTTTCGTGCATTTCGCTATAAAATTCCGAAAAATAGTGAAAACAATGTGAAAATTCCCATTATGTCCGAATTTGGATCAAGAGATTATAAATTAATGGAATTTGTAAAATTTCCGAAATGCTTATAATATTATGATCATTGGAAAACTCTTGAAATGTCACTCTAAAGAAAAGACATTGTTGAAATTTAACGTATAAAAATAATTACGGTAAAAAAAAAATTCTTTAACATATTTTGTAGTTTACTAACAGGTCCTTGACATAAAAATTATAATACTAAAAAGTAATTAATATACATTATTATATATTAACTTATTATATTTTTATGTTTTTTTTACATAGTTGACTATGGTTAAATCATATTATTACTTATACTACTAAAATCCATAAATAACGATAAGTACATAAAATTTAAGAATTTATTTAACCTCGATATTTTAAAACCAATCTTAGTCATTCACAATTATTTCATCTTATTTCTAGACATGTTTCTTATATATTGGTTATTATTATTTATTTTTAATTTTTTTTTGTTATTTCTAAATAATTCTTAATTAACTTGATAATGTTCACTTACATGTTTATGATAAGTCATTGAAAAACTCTGTTGTCAGTTTTATATGAGTTACATTTTGTTTAATAATTTAAGAAAATAAATTTCAACTTTCAAAATATATTATAATATATGATCAAAAGATATCATATTTTTAATATAACATAATATAAATATTTTTAATGGTATAAGTGAATAATAATTCATTTGAGTTTGTATTATTCTATTTCATATTTGTGGAATATACGTGATAAAAATTATATGAGAATTAATTAAAATTTTGAAACTATTTTTGGTATCTAATGTTTAAACATTATAAAATTAATTAAACACGTGCGAGGCACGTGCTTTTTTCTAGTAACTGGAAGTGCATGAATAATTATTCAAGAATGAAGATTCACAATAAGTGGTTTAATGAGATTTTCAATAAAGAAAATTTGAGCACAAAATAGTTTTTATGTTCTCCATTAAGATGCTATAAGATACTATTGTGAATATATTTAAGCAGAAAAATAACAATGATACTCTTAGGCCGTAACAACCAATCATTATTATTTATTGTCTACCAATTACATATAATACTCGGAAGTATTTCACAATCCTGTTATTTTCTTATCACCATTTATGTTTCTTTAACCAAGTTCATTACTTAAAGCATGAACAATTGCAGTAAGAGATTTAAATGAGGAAGTGGCTTACACGAAATATAGGATTATGATAGTCATGCTTAAAGACAGTATCGAGATTATCATATAATCGATGATCTGGTGTATCATATCACCCATCACAAATATCCAAACCACCAAGAAATGCATTTATTTTCCGATTATTTTCATGTCATTTGGTGTCTACTATCACCTATTTCTCATGTTGACTGTAGAACATCCGACAAACCTAAATAGTTGATGAAAAGTACAAATGGTCATTGCCTAAGGTTTTTCAGAAAGTCAACCATAATTCAAGATTATTAAGCCATTAGTGTAATTGATTGACATAGAGTAAAATGTAAAGCATGCATGTGGTATGATATTGTTAATCTTGTAACGAGCATTCAATACACAAGTGACAGAGGAGTGCTTGAAATTTTGTGAGTTTCTTTGTCATGCGTTTGCTTCAATCCTCCTAGTATTTGAATAGTTCAACCATATAGCATAATATACTCGACAACTGTGACTTATACGTACGTATTACAACAAAATGTAATAATTGATAACAATTTTCTTACAATTTTAAAAATGTAATTGTCTTGTGAAGTCTTATCATCCCAAATGAGTAGTACAACTTCACACTTTGTTGAGACTTGTACTTGAGCAACTCCCCTAAATTCAAGTCCCCTTCATTTGGCAGTGGACCATTTGTAATGGTTTACCGTCTTCCCTCACCAGACTCACCTTGTGGTATTTAAACATATACCAAATTATGTGCCTCCAATATTGCATGGAATATAATATATCCTCCCAACATTTTTTGTGCTCAAATTTCCTCCCGTAATTCAATCCAATTTTGGGTAGCCTCCCATCAATCACGTGCGCGTTTTGATAAAGAGTGAATTTCCCTCCATGTTGATGTGGAAAATAACTACATTTTACTGAATAACTTTCTGAGATACCACTCATGTAACTTGGATTTATGTCACAAGGAGTGAATGTGATTTGCAATCTTATTGCAGTATAAGTCCCATCCGATCCTACTACTGGAAACCATTCATCTATTAGCTCGTCTGCAACAATTCGTTTTGCTGAATGAAGGCATCTGGTTCCCTTTTGGATATATAAGTGTCAATAATAGCGAATCTGACCTGTTATCAGCCAAAATATTAGAACTTTTTATTATTGGAGATATTAATATGAAATGATATATTTCACTAATAGCTTAAATTTTTTGTTGAGACGGTCATTCAACATGGTATCAGAGCCAGGCCAAATGAAGAAGGTCCTGAGATCGAATCCCACCCCTACGCATTTCAAATATATCAAGTACAAGACTTCAAATGTAATTCGCATGCACTTAAGAGGGCGTATTGGAGATATTAATATTAAATGATACATTTCACTAATAGCTTAAGCTTTTGGTTGAGATGGTCATTCAACAGTTATAGGGTAAAAACATTTTGAGCTCTGCAGCAGCAACTCGAGTGAAATATTTTTCTTCAAAGTTTGTCTTTGCAAACTCACATCATATTCCTCTTCATTCACGATATCCCCCAAAAGCTCCTCTCCAAGCTCCATCAAACCCGACAGAGCCATCGCCCTCGACACAGAGGAAGTCGCGTCTCGCATTCTCAAGGAGCATGGGCTGGAGTTGCTGCGGTTAAAGACATCGGCTCTCGATTCGCTGGATGCTGCTGCTGGGCGCGAAGTCCGTGAGTGACGAAGAGAGAGGGGACGTGCTATTCAAGAGGGTGGAATTGAGGGTGTCAGGGCGGTGGAAGACCGGGTGGATTCAACTGTTGAAAGGAGATACGAGAATAAAAAGGTTGGAAGATGAGGTATAAATTGGAGGGATCGAATCGGAATAGATAGGGGTATAAATTGGAGGGATCGAATCGGAATTAACCCTATCGGAACAAAACAAAATTATTTTTTCGGAAGTAAAAACTAAAAAAAAAAAGAAAAGTAAAATTAAAATTTCAGAAATTGATATAGAAAATTTTAATTCCAAAATAAAAAAAAAAAAAAAAAAAAAAATCGGATTGAAATCGGCATTAATTCGGAAATTTCCAATTTTCGTTCGCCTAAATTATAAAATACCAAATAATATTGATATTTTAAGTGTAATATTGGCTAAGAAAACCAATTAATTATTCTCACAAATTAAAGTCGCAAGGAACATTAGAATCTCATATATATTCCAATTCCAATCCAAATAATTTGAAAAATCAGAAATCGGAATTTGAAACGTCGGAATAAAAATTATAATTCCAAAATCAAAAAGCAAAGGATAGTGCGACATTTTTTCTCTTTAGAGATAGCAATTTATTAAATTGAAAAATAGTGGGGGTATTAATATGAGCATGATCATAGTTGTTTCTTCACCGGCCGATGAAGAAACAAAATTCAGATCTTCTACAACATCTCGGGGAAGTACTAACGAAGTGATTTTTTTTCTTCTCATTTATTATCAGATTTGGAAATATTTTTTTAGATCAAGTACTATAAACTAATTTGAAAAGGGAAATAAAAATAAACATAAACAACGTAAAATATATAAAATTATTATTACCCGATCCACGGGGTGAGCCAATGGAAGTTCAAAATGCTCGTTCCAGATTTTGTGAGTCACCTCGTATACGGGCGGTCTGAGCAACTCTAGCATCTCCGAGGTACACCTTAACGTAAGGGTGTCTTAACCGAAAGCCCTCATAGACGAACTCCATGCTCGTAATTTGTCGAGCTTCGACAATCACAGGGTCCATATCTCCGTGGAGATATGTAGTTTCGTTGTTTTCCATTTCACTACCTCTAATATACGTAAAATGAATTAATGAAGCGGCAGTAGCATAAGCAACAATGAGGAAACTGTAATTAAGGGGAAAATAATGACAAATACATTCATAGAGGGGAATTTCAGATATATTGTTCACCATCTTTTATAGGTGAATAAATGATTCCTATTGTTTCTTTTGGGTAAACAACATAAACCCCCTTTGTTGGGAAAACCTACGCCAAATGCCGTTGTGTTTTTCTTCTTATGTATAACTCCCTTGTGTTTTATTTTACTTTGCTCGGAATCCCATTTTCCGTTAAAAGTTAACGCCTTTAACTACAGTATACAGAGGGGATTTTATGCAATTTTTTCATAACAGAGGGGGATTTAGTGCATATTTTCTACAATACAATGGGATTTTATGCAAACCTAATTTATTTGTTTAAATTTAATATTATTTTCTTGAATTAAGTCGAACACATTTATTCAGTTACAATATGAAAAAATAGAAATTTAAAGGTGTGGTGAATGTTTTTTTCTGTTTAGATCAATTTTTATATGATTAATTAATTACTATATTTAAAAATTTTGAGTTTTTAAAATATATAATTGTTTAATACAATTATTATATATTTTTTATAATTTATTCTCGATTAATTATATGTGAAAATAACATAAATAATTTGAGAATTCGTTTCAACTTCCATCTCGAATATTATTTTTTCAGCTTTCATATTTTAAATTTGTAGATGTAATCGACTTAATTTAAGAAAATAATATGAATTTTAAATGAATAAATTCATTTTGCATAGACCCCTTGTGTTGCGAAACCATGCACCAAATCCCCCTATGTTACAAAAAAACTCGCATAAAATTTCCTCTATAGTTAACGGTGTTTACTATTAACGGAAATGAGGATTTCATGCAAGAAAAAAGAAACACATAAGATTTTTACGCAATAAAAAGAACAAAAGAGAATTTGGTGCAGATTTATCATAACACATTAGGGTTTTATATAGTTTACTGTTTCTTTTCATGTCTTTTTTATTTGAAAGTACTCATATTAATCAAAATTGTGGAAACCAAACAAAATTAGCTAAAAGCATGCACTAGTGTTTTATGAAAATTTTCTTCAAGAGTACGAAATGTGAAATTCTATGTTACACCTGGTTATTTACATCGGATAATTATTAATCGAAAATCTACGCATAACTACACACAGAGATCCATGTGTATGTGTGTTTAATGGAAAGTTATTTAACTCAATCTATGGTTAACAATCATCCGGTATAAACAACCCAATGTAGCATAGAACTTCGTATAATTTGTGTTTGCTCTTGGAAATAAAAAGAAGAAAAGAATCAATTGAAATTTGTGTTTTTGTGTTTGATCTTTTGACTGGTTCAATTAAAAGAAGAAAAGAATCAATGGACACATCAGTTGATTTGATATTACATGAACTTGGAAATCAGGTACAATTAAAGATAAAGTGTGAATATGAAAGTTAAAGAGAACTTTACTTTTTCTTTTCAAAATTGTAAGTTTTCGTAAGCATATCTTTTTGTATAAATCATATTGTGGAAAACAAATCAATTGGAAACTATTATGAATATTGATTGCTAAACTTCAAATCGGACCAGTTGGTGATGAGTAAAGACAGTTAATAATTTGCGCCTATGATTTGGTTTGTTGTAAAATACACAATAAATTTCGATATATATATATATATATATATATATATATATATATATATATATATATATTTGCCAAAAAAGATTTTATGATTCCATTTTGTAATAGAATGTATTGTGCTCCTCTGATTTTTTTATTATGGGGTACTATTTTCCTTATGTGGGCCTACATTATTTTAACGTGGCCCCAATCGCTTTATAATGGAATAATAAAATTCTTTTTTTTTTTTGTCTTTTGATTCGCATTTCCCAACTTTAGTGAATTTCATTCTTCCACGTTCGATCACTATTCACCGCAATATTTTACCACTGAGATGGCCACCAGAACCACGCCCCGCGGTGCCAACAAACTAGTATATATATTAAAGAATTTAAAATAAAAAAAATAAATAAAAAGTTCACGAGCTTATTAACAAATAATTAGCCATGATCAGACTCGAATGCGAACTCATTTACACTCTTATTCAGCTATTCTTGCAAATTTAAATTGGCTACCAAAATTCCGAAAACGTTACGAAATCACATCATACCAATAATAACTAATTATTCAATATATTTTTTTAAATTCCTAATTTCATAATTATGTTTTATCTCATAATTAGTAGTGAATTGTATCTTAAGTGTAAACTTTAAACCAAAGGGCAGACAACAACAGTGATGGCCCCCCACCTCACGGCTTTCAAGGGAAACACCCTAAATTTCAAACCATACGTATTCATTCGCCATTTACATTTTCCCACATTCTCCTAATTTCAGCAAACGAGGCGAATAGAACTCATAAATATTGTACGTCCTCTCAACCAGTGTTTTGAAACTCGGACCAGAATAGTCAGTTGAACCAATGAAATTGTGTAACATTATCTTGTCCGGTCCGGTAACTTGATAATAATTATTTTTAGCTCTTTATAGTTATCGAGTCATTATTCCATTATCCGTAATATTGATTCCTCAGTTTTTCGACATTTTGGTTTTGCTTCAGCGTAAGGTATTGAGTTCTGTAACATGTTCTACGGGGTTCGCATATGAGGGTTCGTATCAATTTGTTTCCTAGTTTTTATCTTATACTCTTAAGGGTTTGTTTCCTATTTTAATTCAACTTCCTTAATATTGACTCGAACTTCGTAGAACTTGTTACAAGACCCAATACCTTACGAGGAAACTAAAGCACAGAATGTCCAAAACATAGGATTCTATGTTGGCGTAACACGGAATAATGACCCCATCACTATAAAGAGTTAGAAACCATTGGTATCAAGGTAGAATATTGAGCCCGAAGTTATATTGAACCATAAACCAATATTTCGCCAAGGATAATTACAAGAATCCACATGTAAAAATCCCAAAATATTTTGCTGTAGAACAGCAAAGAAGAATTAAACCCTCATAAAAATATATCGAAACTCGTTCATACTAATAATCCATATTGGCAACCGATTATAAAGCCTAATACGACTACTATACGATCACGACAAGCTCCAAGATGAAGAATTTGAAGAAGCGAAAGAGTAGGAGTTTAAATAAGTTATTCGAGTTGGCCTCGAAGAATGAATATTCAATAAAAACTTTGAAGGGTCCATGTTGTGGAATTGGAAATAAAGGAATAAAGGAATTCATTTGACAAGTCGATTTTCATGCATCCCAAAATTCTGGCATGTCTCTGTTAGTTTTACCATTCAGGTTATATCTCTTGAGTGTGATGTCTATTATTGGTGATTCAAAAATCTATGGAAAGCCAACGGAAGGGGCTACTACTTTAATGTTTTGAGCGTAGAGATATTCGAACTGGAACAATGTTTACATCGAGCTTGAAATCACTGCATGTGCACAATCAAATGTCTACCCGAGTTTAGGAGGATGATCGTGAAGTCATATTGAAGTAAAAGTAGTTTAATTTAGTTTTCAACGTTTTTAATTAGATTTTTTATTTTTTATTATCTTTTAATTCTTGTGGTTAGAATTAGCTTAATGATAAGGTGACCTTTTACGCTTTATATACAGGTTGTCAATATGGTTTATTATTCTGCACGAGTATTAACAATTTTTTATGAGAGATTAGTTCTCATTCGTTGTTCTACAGCCAAACTTTTCGGGATATTTGCAAGTGGATTCTTGTGATTATTCTTTGCGACGTAATATTTGTTTTTTGTTCAATATAACCACGTGGTCAATATTCCACCTTTATAATAATGGTTTATAGCTTTTTGGTCATAATTTTGTGTTCCTCCATCATTGACTCCTCTGTTTTTGGACGTTCTATTTTTGCTTCCGCGTAAGGTATTGATTCTCCTAATAGATTTTACAGGGTTCGTATCAGTTAGTTTCCTAGTTTATCTCATATTCTTAAGGGTTTATTTCCTCATTTAGTTCTACATTCTTAATACTTATACAAATCCGTTAAAACTTGTTACGAGCCTCAATACCGTACGCGGAAACAAAAATACGGAACATCCAACAAATGATTCAATACTTGGGAAACATGGAATAATAACCCCATTGCTATAAAGAGCAAAAAAATATTATTATGAAGGTGAAATATTGGCCATGTGGTTATATTGAACTAGAATCCAATATTACATTGCTAAGAATAATTACAAGAATCTACTTGCAAAAAAATCCCAAAAACTTTTGTTGAAAGAAAAGTAAGAGCGAAATTCGTTGGACAAGTCGAATCCCTATGCATCCCAAAATTCTCGCATAGTTTTGGCAGTTATACCATTCGGGTGATAACTCTGTTGTATAACATCTAATAAAGGTGATTCAATCTTCTTTGTAAATATAACTGAAAGAGATATAGCGGATGTTTGGTTATGTTTCTCATAGAATTTTCTAGTTTTCAAAAATTTTGATGGAAAAAGTAGATGTATTCGTTTTGTCTAGAAAATGGGAATATGTTTGGATTAAGTGGTATTTTTAGTTTTATATAGGCGTAAAAATGAAAAGATGTTTAGTTGTGGTGAGTTTTCTCTACGAAAGTACGTGCAAAAGTAGAATATAATGATTCATGATGATGGAGTTTGTTGTTGTTATTATTATTATTATTATTATTATTATTATTATTATTATTATTATTATTATTATTATTATTATTATTATTATTATTATTATTATTATTATTATTATTATTATTATTATTATTATTATTATTATTATTATTATTATTATTATTATTATTATTATTATTATTATTATTATTATACATGTTCTCGGTTTTATGAATAGTACTGGAAATTGTGTTTTGGAAATAAAGACGAACATCCCCACAACTTTCATGTTTTGAGAGAAGAGAGATTCAAAATGGAACAGTATTGAAGTGGAGCTTGAAGTCTTTGCATGTGCACGTCGAGCTTGAAGTCTTTGCATGTGCACGTCCAAATGTCTATGAGAGATTAGAAGGATGATCGTGAAAGACGTCTTGAAGTATAAATTATTTAATTTATTATTTAACGTTTTTAATTAATATTTATTATTTTTTTATTATTTGAGAGTTCTTTTGTGATTAGAATTAGCTTGAATATAGGTTTATTTATTATAGTTTAGGTATGAGTTTAGGTTTAGGTTTGTTTATTTAAAAGGTGACCTTTTAGTCTTTATAATTAGGTTGCCAATATGGCTTATTATTATGCACTAATTTTATATGTTTTTAAGAGTGATTAGTTCTCCTATGGTGTTCAACATAACCACGCAGTCAATATTTTTTTAAAGAAATTTTATTAAAATGCAATAGAAATCATAAACAGCAAAAACCACCTATTGGGGTGAAACGAAAAAAAAACCTATTGAGGTAAAAAAAACAAAAAACAAAACCCTTAATGGGGTAAAAATGAAAATAAAAAAATTCTGAATCTAAGAAAGAGCACAAAAGTGAATTAATAAAGCTTTACGATATTCAAATATCTCTACAGTAACCCAATATCTTTGTTCTTAAGTGCGTGTGACGGTCAGTTTTGGGAATTTCATAGCGTTTAGAACGTGGTTGTTTTTTCTATGGTTCACGTTGGTATTCGGTGTCAGATTTTGGGTCCAATTGATCTACTGGAGCTTGTTTTTCTTCTAATTCTTCGCCATTTGATCATGTATTTTCTAGGATATGAAACCACTCATTATCATCGTCTTGTTCATCAGAGCCCTCGTCATGATATCCTTGTAATTGACCCATACGATCAATGAGTGTGAGTGAGGGATGGTACGATAAAACCATTAGCTCAGTACTTATAGCATTAGAAGAGTTCGAGTTACCCTCGTTGCATAACCCTTTGTCCTTATTAATTTTTGAAGCTATCTCAGCTATCTTCCCCCAGGTAGATTCATTGGTGGAGAGCGGTGAAGGAACCCTGGGTTGGACGTTGCCAACCTCCATGGCCATCGAAATAATATTTTGGGCAGCAGGTGCAGCGATCTGTTTTGTGGATGGTTCTGCAAGTCATTTGAAGTTGCTCCATTCTCCTTGGCCGGTAGGTGGAAATGATTTTGCATGGCTAAGAGTTCATTATGTACACCACCTTTGTGAACAAGTGGAGCTGAAGGTGTTTCCTTGGCTGGTAATGGTCCCATCAAAGGATCTTTGGCAGTAGCATCCACATCAATAGCCTCATTCGATGGGATTGAGTTAAGAGAAGAGAAATAGACAAAAGATGATTATTAGGATGTTTGGTGACAAATTTTGGTAGTTAAGGGTTAAATATGAGTCGTGGAGAGTAAGAAAACGAACAATAAACATGTGTGTGTGTGTGTGTGTGTGAGAGAGAGAGAGAGAGAGAGAGAGAGAGAGAGAGAGAGAGAGAGAGAGAGAGAGAGAGAGAGAGAGAGAGAGGGGGGGGGAAGAAGTGTTGATCAACGAGTTTTTTTGTGTTAATTTGAGATGTATGATGCTAATGTCTACAAATTTAATTTAAATGAACGTCCCTACAATATGGACATAATGTTTTATGATTTTACGCATTATGAAATATGCCACACAAATGTTTGTTGATTTTGATTTAGGGCAAAAAGAACACCGAAGTGTGCATGAACACAGGGGGAGTTCAGACAACTGTTCAGATAGTGCATTAAACAGTCATTAGAACAGTGCAGGAATACCGGGGGTGTTCACACCTTTGTTGGAACAGTTGACTAGCATTGTGAAGAGGAGTTGATTATGCTACTGCATATTTTTTTATGTTCGCCTTATCTGAAAGCTTTTCTATTTCTGCTAATGGCAGTTTATACAGTTCGTTTAAATGTTATAACAGTACGTGCTTACAGATATTATTCTACTAACTTTGTTCATGCATGTACCGTATATTTAAGGGAAGTAAGTGTTATGGCCAATCAATGACAAAGAGGAAATTATTATAATCACATTTTGTTTCCACTTAGTCTAAAAACCCATATAGAATTAAAAGAAATTATAAATTCCATTATTATCTCAAGAGGAGTCTTATGTAATTTATATGGATTAAAAATTTCATTAATTGTTTCAAGAGGAGTATTGAGATTAATGAATTTCTTTCAAGTAAGACTTCTCTTCCACAGGTCGTGTGTTGTGATAAGGATGATAAGTTCCTTTTGGGTTTAGTCTATATATTGTCATTGATTGTTTAAATGTAAAATAATCTTTTATCAACCTAATTTAATTTTGCTTGTATAGGAAGTTCTCATATCAAATATAAAACAGGGCTTCATGCGTAAGATTTTTCTACGCCTTTATTCGAGAGAAGACTCCAAAGAAAAATATTTTTTCCTCTTGTATTTATTGCGCCAATCGCGAGACACGTTATTTTCATAGAAAATATATCGGCTTCAAAGCATTGTGGAGAAGACACCAAGATTCAATAGTTCTCATAAGTTTGCTTGTTCTATACAAAATAAAGATCGGTTCTTTGGGTGAGGGGTTTAAAAGATCTCGGGAAGAGGTAGATCTGCAGATCGACGGGATTCAACGTTGAAGAGTGTCCAACCGTATGGAGTGGAGGACGTAAAGCAAATTGAAGATCATACTTTCGAGTATTATAAAAGAACAACGTCAACAAAGAGGGAATCTTTAGTTTTGAACAAGTCCAATTATTGTATTCGTACAACTTAAATTACTGAATTCTTATTTGCATGTCCCCCGTGAATTAGGATACATTTATATCTGAACCATGTTATAATTTGTGTCTTTTATTTCTGTTTATTTACAAATTCTTACGAACGAATTGTTACAACAATTAACAGATTAGTAACGAAAAACTGAACCTGACACAAATAATTTATATTTGCCCGAAATAAATCTAACATTTCCATCTCTAAGTAATAATTTTCATTCTACTGCTTACATGACAAGCCGAGCTATACTCAAAACAACAAATGATAATATGGACAAATTGAATAAGAAATTGATATCTTTTTTTCCGGAGGAAGAAAGATCATTTCATAGTTATGATGAAGTGATTGATGATTTAAACAACTATTATGAAGAGGAATTTATTACTTATTTATCGTCAAATGGTCTCCATTCTCATAAGTTGTTACTCAAAAGAAATTTCCCAACCATTCTTCTAAGTAACCTAGACCCGTGAAATGCATTATACAATGGTACAAGAATGGTTTGCATGAAATTCAAGGATAACGTAATTGATGCAGGTTAGTCTTTGGGCAGTATAGTGGAAAACATATATTTATACCTAGAAAACCACTCTCGCCAGCTAATGATGAGGGCTATCCGTGTAAGTTTAAGCAGGATCAATTACCAGTAAGATTTTTTTTAGCCATGAAAATTAATAAAAGCGCAAGGAGAAACGATTCCAAATGTAGGTGTATAGTGGCCTCAATCCATTTTCTCACATGGCCAATTTTATAACGCCTTATCAAGAGGAACTTCAATGTCTACTACAAAAGTTTTAATCAAATCAGACACTTCGGACATTATAAGAAAATGGCGACAAAAAATGTGGTGTATAAGCAAGTTTTAGCTGTTGGGACGTTTTAAATTTATTTCTAATATTTGCAATATATCATTCGTTATTTAAATAACTAATGTTGTATTGCGTAACGGGTTGTATCACAAATGGGCAATAGGATTATGAAGGATAATCCTAATATAAGAGTATCACATTACCTACAGATGAGGTAGTATCAGGCACAATATAGAACTTTACTTGAAGTAAAATAAGAAAAATAATTAATTGATATGAAATAATGTCTAACCTTAAATTTTATGTTTTATTTTACAAGCTTCATAATGTCAAAACTAATTTCATTTTTATTTTTTTCCCATTGATGTAATCATGGTCTTCTTGAATAGTTCTAAGATGAAATCCAACAATTCAATGATATATTTGAGAATCACAAACCATATGCTATAGTTAATGGCAAGTCCAAAAGAGTAATTGGTAGCTTCTTAGGCGGTGACATCGGCTATGACCGAGAAATGGTACCAAGCTAGGGTCGACATAAAACAGCCATATATTGGCCAATGAGTGGTCAATTGTTGAATAGGCATTTGAGGTGTTTGTCCAAGAATGCAAGGATTTCTTTACAACTGGCACGATTAAGAGATGGGCAAGACATAGGGTTGGCAGTCCGGCACAACCGACCAACAACTGACTTCCGGAGCAGTTTATGAGCGGTTGCGGGGCGGTTGAGGCCTAGAGAGCATGGGAACTGCCTCTTTGTAACTTGTAATAGTTAGCCAAGTGTAAGGCATGCGTGCCGCCAAGTGTCCCTAGGTATTTTAATGACTAAATTTCCATCTTCCTTGTACTTATACGGCTTTTGTGCACAAATCTGGCCATTTGTACATAGAGGGAGTCAAATTACATTGTTGAGCATCTGAGGTCGGATTTTGTGAATGTACTTTTTGGTCTTGTTTTGTATACTTCTGGGAAATCATATAAAGGTTGGATTTTATTGTATATTTCTGGGAAAAAAATTATTGTGCAAAGAAACCCCTATGACAGTTGGTATCAGAGCCCGGTTCAAGAGTTCTTAATGTGTTGTTGCTGCCGAAAAAGATTCTAGATCTTACTCTTGATATGAAGGAATTCTTACTTTTCGGGATGATACTAGATCCAAATCCTACTCGTGTAATGATGCTAGAGATGGATGCAAGGCTTAAACATCTTCAAGCCCTGGTTGGGCAACTTCTAGATCGAATGGATCCACCAATTTTGTGACAGCTCACTGCTGGGCAGCGAGAACTCGACAGTTTGGACCAATCGTTGGATGATCTGTCCGAATTCGTTGAGGCAGACTCTCATCTGTTGCTGAGGAGACGGGACTGCTCTTTGCTGTTGTTGAGACGAATCTTGAAGGCATGCTTACGGACTTGACAGTGCTGAAAAGAGCAATTCGGAATGAGACACCAAGTTCTGACGGCAGAATGTTGGCGTCCAAAGTTCGTGTGCCGGAACCGACTATGTTTGATGGTGGGCGCAGTGCCAAGGAAGTTGAAAATTTCATTTTGGATATGGTTAATTACTTCTAGGCAGCAAAGATTCTGGATCGCGAGAAGGTGACCATCACAAGCATGTATCTAGTCGGTGATGCAAGTTGTGGTGGCGTGCTCGTTTGTCAGACGATGCGAGTACCAACCGAGTGAAGATTGTGGAGGCGCTGAAACGGGAATTGAAAGATCAATTCCTTCCTTGGAACATTGGTTGGATTGCAAGGGAATCCCTTAGACAATTGAAGCATTAGGGAACCGTGCAGGAGTATGTCAAGGAATTGAGTTGATTTCTCCTTGACATATGTGATATGTCCAATGAAGATAAGTTGTTCAACTTCATGGATGGATTGCTACCATGGTCCCAAACTGAGTAGCATAGACAAGGAATCAAATATCTACCTTGCGTGAATGCGGTAGCGGATCGCCTTGTCGTTTACAAAGTGATAGGAGATGATGATTTTGAAAATGAAGAATCTAAGAAGGCTAAATTCAAGGGAAGAAGTTCGGTGGCAAGGGTGGCTGAAATGGAAAAAAAAAACAGTGATGGTGAAGGGTCTACTGTGCAAACAAAGACCGGTGGATAGCCGAACATCAACAAACAAAACCGTGGTTGTTTTTTGTCTGATGGCAACCACCGAATGAGGGATTTTCCTAAGTGGAGAAAGTTGAATGATTTGGCGGGAGTCGGATAGTGAGGAATAATCAAACGAGACTCGGCATCCGAATCCGATTCAATTGTTGATTGCTTTGGTCGTGGACAAGGCACCCAACGGCACCAAGGGTTCGATGTATGCCACAGTGCTGCTGAATGGCAAATTAGTGAAGGCTATGGTTGACTTGGGAATAACACATAAATTCGTTGCTGAGACACAAGTCAAGAAGCTGGGCTTGAATCTCCTAAAACATGCTAGTCGGGTAAAGGCTTTAAATTCATAAGCAAGGCCGGTGAAAGGCACAACCAATGTTAATGTAGTCATTGGTTCTTAGAAAGGGCAGTGTGGGATGACTGTTGTACCTCTTAATGACTTCAATGTGATATTGGGGCAAGATTTCTTACTTGGCGAGATGATGATTATGGACGAAGAGTGTCCATGCTTCGTGGAATGCTCGTATATGACTAAAGACAAGACGGGAAAGAAACAAATGGGATTGTTTGTTCCGGTGCAATTGCGGGAAAAATCGAACGACGAGGAGTAATCGAACCTATCTGCAGTCGTTGAAAACAAAACGGTGGACGCCCGGGCTGGTTTGCTTGTACGTGTTCTGATGAGAAAGAAGGCTAAGGCTAATGGCAAGATGAGGTATTTGTTAAACTCTTTAAGTGGGCGATGTGGCATGCCTTTTGTCCCTACTTGTTGTGGTGGATTTGAGAAAACGTTGCAAGTGTTATTTTCTTAATGTTGGGATATTTTCTAAATTTGTGAGGCATGTTGGGTTTTTATCGATTTTATTTCTGTTGTTGATAGAATGGAAGTCGTTTGTGGGTGAATTCTGTGGATTGGAAGTTTCCTTCCTTGATCGTGCCTGAGTCGAGGAAAATTGCTAGTTGTGTCAAATGATAGTTGTTTTACTCGTTGTTAGATGAGGTTGTTTTTATGCTGGTTGTATTTGGAGTTTTGAGAGTTGGATGAGTTGGTGGGAAATTCGTGGAAAGTGTGTTGTTGATGAAGCACAACTCAAAGAAATTTAGATGTGGTGGGCTGATTTCTTTGGTGTGCGAAGTAAACCGATAGTTGTGAGAAGACGAGTACTAAAGAGGAAATTCAGAGGCTGGTGCTGATGTTTTCGGTTCGACGAGGGCGTCGAACACTGTTCGTAAGGGAGATTTGTTAGCCCCTTAGCCGATGACATCGACTATCACTTGAGTGGTGGCCGAGTCATAACCGAGAAATGGTACCAAGAGAGACATGGCACAAGAAAGCCACACATCAGCCAATGCGTGGTCGAATGTTGGGCAGTTTGAGTGTTTGTCTAAGAATGAAAGGATTGGTTCTCCATTGTTGGGCACGGGCGTGGCTTGACAACCGTCAGGAGCAAGGGATGGGCAAGACTTAGGATTGTCAAGAGTGTGTCTTGGCAGTACGGCAAAAGATTGTGGGCAAGGATGGCACATGCAAGTCTCAGCAGCCTAAGCAGACCGATGCAGGTGACGCTAGCATCATGTGTGGGCAAAGCAATGAAGCATGTGCGGGCAAAGCATGCAGCATGTGCTGGCAAGGCACGGCTGGCAGGCTGCCTAGCAACCGGCTAGTCAGTCTTGGCCGTTTAGTGCGCGCACGCTCCCGGGCAAGTCAAGCACCCTAAAACTAACTTCAGGAGCAGCTTAAAGAGCGGTTGCGGCGCGGTTGAGGTCTGGAAAGCATGAGAACGGCCCATTTATAACTTGTAATAGTTAGCCAAGTGTAAGGCATGTGTGCCGCCAAGTGTCCCTACATAATTTAATGAGTAAAATTCCATCTTCCCAGTATTTATGTGGCTTTTGTGCACAAATCCAACCATCTAGACAAAGAGGGATTCAGATTGCATTGTTGAGCATCTGAGGTCAGATGTTGTGAGTGTATTGTAGTATTCATTCATATATTTATGGAAAATAATACAAAGGTTCAGTTTTGCCCGTAAGCGTGCTTTTGTGTGATTGTTTTCCGCTACATACTCATGATTGTTATGTTTACTTTTTTAATGAAAGTCCTTGTGAGTTCGTGGGAAGAGAATTGAGAAGAAGGGTGAAACATTTTGTGTGGAAACCAGACAGCACGGGGGCGAAAATTTCTTATGTACCGAAACTCCTGTTACAGTAACCAAGATTACTTCAATGCATACCCACTAATGTAGTTGGTCCTCAAGAAGTACACAACAGTTAAGGAAATTGTTGAAACAACAATGTAGACAATATTATAAATTGCAAACTTTATGAAGTTTACATATATAGGTTCTATTATTCACAACATGAAAGCAATAAGTACAAATATTTCAGACCCATAAGCTCATAAATGGATTATTATATATTACTAACAAAACTCAATGTTTCTTCTCTTAGATGTATGTTGAATTGGTATCAATATCAAAGAAAAGAAAGCAACTAAAACTACAGGAGGCTACTAAATATGTATGAGAAATAACACAGATAGAGAACGAATAACTAATGCATTAACATAACAACATTCATATGTTTTATTTTATTACATTTGGTTATTACAGATGTCACTGAATGATAGTTTCACTTTGGGAGGACATGGCAACAAGTGAAGGAAGTGAACTTCAACAAATTGCAGCACAAAATTCGATCATTTCACTCGCACATGTCACAACTAGAAAATACCAGGGCAATTAATTTGTAATTCAAAGATCAAAATCACGCTTACATAATCATATAAGTAACATAAAATGTAACATAATAATATATTTATTAAGTGAATTACAGTTACAAACAATGTTTTGAAAACCGGACCGGACATCAACCCGGCTAAGCTACCGGGTCACGGTTGTTCCGGTTCAACCGGGGTCCAACCGGGTTTTTGTATATTTTATTTTATTTATTATTTTAATATAGTTTAAAATATAATTATATTATAAAATATCAATTAAAAATAGAAACCATTGATAATCAATCTAAAAGTTTAACAAATAAATTTTAAACATAAAATTTAAATCAATGTACCAAAATATCATATATGAACAGTCATAATTTAAAAATTTACAAAAGTAATATATATATATATATATATATATATATATATATATATATATATATATATATATATATATATATATATATATATATATATATATATATATATATATATATATATATATATATATATATATATATATATATATATATATATATATATATATATATTATTTTAATTTTACTTTCACTAACTTAAATATTTTACCTTTTCATTATTTTACGTTTCATTTTCCTCCACCACTTAACCCTACTTCTGTCTCTCTATATCTCTCTCTCTCACACTTCCAATCCCAACTACCCACATACAGCCGCCAACAATTCTTTGTTCTCACTTGCAACCAGTACCACCAAAGTCCTACTCGAGCCCCCTTACTCTCATTTCTTTTGTTTATTCTTCTTATATTTTCTTCTTTTAATCGATTGGTATACAAAATTTGCTCTCAATCCTCAGATTCAGTGGATCGGAAAACTCCTGCCCACATTTTTTTAGTTTTCTGTTCTTCTCCCTGACCACACCATAAAAAATCAGCCCTTCCTGCCTTTTATTTACAAAAACCCGGTTTTGGCCGGTTCTGGGTTTACCCGGTTCAACCATGGATTTCACCGGGTTTTTGCTGTTCAACCGGGTTTTTGCATCTTACGGGTTTATGTGTTGAACCAGACCTGATCACTCGCCGGTTCCCGGTTAAACCGGTTCGACCGGCCAGTCCGGTCCGGTTTTCAAAACATTGGTTACAAACAACAATGGCGTTGATAATGCAAGTTAACGCTTCATTATATCAAATAAGGAAGTTCAACATCTTTAATCATGGTATATGATCATAGAATACAATATATAAATTAAGTTTCATGCTAATTAATTATTTTATTTATTCACGAGTTAGCCCAAATTAATGATCCATTGAAAATACAAGCATTAGCAATGAAGGAAAGGAATACATAACATACTTTTACGATCTAAGGTCAGATTCAAAATAACTAAGTAAATATGTCCTCAATGTCATTAAAATCAAGCTAACTTGTATCTTCTATTTTATATGATGATTATTATTTTTTGAAAGCCACTATTGAAGGCAAGGTTGTAAAAATCGGTAATCGGGTCCGAGTCGGTTAGGGACCGACTCACGATTAATCGGTGCGGCGGTGATTAATCGGTGATAAATCGGAAATAAATCGGTTTTTAAAATTTAATATAATATATTTGTAGATATTATTTATAAATACTCAAAACATAGATAAAAAATATTTAAACATAGTTATATCTAGATCATGTATATATTCTAATAACATAATAAAAGTTTAATAATAATAAGATCATAATACATAAATATCCTTATAAAATATAAATAAAAAGGCAATTTTTTTTTAATTTACATACATTCTTGGCATACATCATTAGTTCTTTAACAATAATAATTAACATAAACAAAATAAAGCATAAACTCATTTTTTTATTTAAATCCCAACTTTTATTTTGATTTAAAAAAAAAAAAAAAAAAAAACCGATTTTTGACCGATTTATTGCCGATTTTTGCCACCGAAGTTTGACCCGCCTTAAAGGTTTGACCGCCTCGGACCGCCTCGGACCGCCTCAGACCGCCTCGAACCGCCTCACAGGCAAAAAACCGATTTTTCAAACCTTTACACTAAAATCGTAAAGGTTTTGGACCGCCTCCGCCTCGGCGACCGATTAATCGGCCGCCTCGGCCGATTTTTAGAACACTGATTGAAGGTATAAAATAAATTATACATCTGGTATGATTCATTTACAAAATGAATTCAACAATCTCCAAGAATGGAGATACACTGGCTCGTAGAAAATGCAACATCTAAGCATCGGAAACAATACCGAGGTACAAGATCAAATAATTACCCTTTTATAGAAAAGTATTACTACCATTTACTCAAATTTTTAATTAAAAATGTAAAAATACATTACATATATAGGTTTCTTTTAAGATCACTGTTGCTAAGTCCGCAAGGAGCTTCCCATTGATGAGCCTGGCCCCGGGAGAGCTCATCTTATAACAAGTGAAGTAGACCTATTCATATAGAACCCGAGGAAGCTTACATATCTAAGATCTAAGGGAGGTAATTCTTTCATAATGATGTGGAAGGACCCGCTACTATGATCACTTCGGTGGGGCCTCTTCTATATAGAAAAGTAGCATGACAAATGGCTGCCTAGTTGTATTGGCGAGGGTCTGCTTTCTTGGTGTCTGACATCGATGTGCCAGAGGTTTTCTGGAATCCTCCGAACGGCCTACCACCTTGTCTCATTAGTAAGGAGGCTATGATTGTTCAAGAAAACTAAAGAGCACTTATAGAAGAACCAACAATGTTGCATGTTGAATGTCTAGGCAATGAATGCTTGATCTCAGTGGAGAAGGTGACAAAAAAGATTTACTCAACATTTCAAACAAATTTTATTTATAGTGTTATTTTTCGTAACACAATACTTCAGGGGATTGAGCTACAAACAAGAATGGAGTTTTTTTATTTATAGTGTTCTTTTTCGTAACACAATACTTCAGGGGATTGAGCTACAAACAAGAATGGAGTTTTGATTTCTCATTGCTCTTAACAAGAAGGCAACAGTTGTTAATAGATCAACTTAATATTGTAGCATAAGCGATTGAATAAATAGAAGCCAAAAACCAAAAGGCTATAAAAAATGTACACAAAATCGTCCAACGAAAAAAAACCCAAAACCCTTGAAGATGAAATACTCATGGGTGCCACGGAGACAAAAACTCCAAGACTGTAAACAAAGAGACGACAAACAAAGGAAAAGAAATATTTGCAATTAAAAAGTCTACATGTCAAGTGATGATGATGAGACCGTACAACAATTATTCAAGAAAATAAAAAAGAACTCAAATGCACCGTGTGGAAGCAAATATTTTCGGTTCATTCAAGTGAAGAAGGATTAATGAACAAAGGAATAATAACTTATGTAGTGTAGTTGGTTTTGCATAACATTGTAAAGTTTCAGCACTTGTCACTTTCAAGCAAATAAACAATAAACAACTAGCTTCTTATTTCAGACAAACAAATAAAAATTTCACATTACGTACCTATTTAGTAGACTTGGTACTAGTGTTGATTAACTTCGCTAAAAGAAACGTATATCAATGCATTTTAGCAAATAAATATTTACGATTTACCACATATCGACGCATAATCGTAGAATAGTTCATATGCTGGACGTTTAAATCACACGTTTTCAATGACAAAATGACCATGCACGTGTTATTTCTAGTTGTGTGAAACTTGTGCATGTGTATTCATATTATTTGTGTTTTTCAATGTTTTCTTTTTGCTACTACTATCCAAATGAAAAAAGTAGCCCACTTTTTTACACTGTACACTTTCCTCTCTTAAAACAAGCGTATCTTGCCAACATATCCAAGTTTTTATCTAACCATCAAATTGTTCAAAATAAAAGTCAATCAGATGTAAACTCTACTTTTAATAGGCTCACTAGCTCTACCTAACTGAAGAAACGTCATAACCTATTCATCTTCGCGCGCTTCTCCGGTTTAACTGCCCTTTTGAGCTGTCCATATGGGAAAGCTGTATAATATATAGTTGGATGGTGTGTTGGAGAGAGAAAGTCCATACAATGAGAGAGAGAGAGAGAGAGAGAGAGAGAGAGAGAGAGAGAGAGAGAGAGAGAGAGAGAGAGAGAGAGAGAGAGAGAGAGAGAGAGTCCATACAATGTATGATTTCCATTCTATCTTGGCATGCCCATCTTGTGCACCTGAAGGTCGCTCGAATTGCCTTCTTACATGCCGAAATATGTGGACGAGCACAGCAGCATCAAGAGCAGCATATTCCAGCTGTATTTATATATTCGATTGCATACATCAACTTCCAAACTTAAGAATTTTGATTCGCTGCAAAGACATTAACTAACATGTCCACAAAAAGGCAATTCGACAAAACAAAAGAGCATGCACATCAATCATTGAACACAACACGACTAACGTGATCGGAAAATGTTAAATACAAAAACTCTCACCTGATATACACTCAGAGGTCGCTGCTCCCAATTGCTATTTCGTCTAGTTTTATTCAGACTGGTTCCCAATATTTTCTATTTCCAACAAATGCATAATAACTAGTTTTAAACTTTTTTACACAAACATCAAAAAATCCGAAAAAAAAAAAAAAAAAAAAAAAAAAAAACTGAAAAGATTTACCTCCGCAAGACCGGAGAGACCACCCCGTGGTTCTTTGAACACATTCTGAACATCAAGCAGCATCTCAAAGTGCTTAAAACAATTCAATTCTCCATAAGAATGTGCAAGCTGATGTACATCACACTGAAAATTGTAGCCTGCAAAATACATTATAGGAGATGAAAAATCCTAATAATATAACTTATTGCATTTGTATTTTCTAGTGTGCTCCTATAATATTTAACAATTTTGTTTTATATAAAAAGTAAATTTAAGAATTTGAAATTGAAAAAAAAATAAAAATAATATATGAGTCCACTCAAGCCCACCCCCCATTGAAAAAAAAAATCCATTAGATTATACATATATATTTATTTAGTCCACTCAATTTTTATTATTTAGTCCACCCAAAGTTCGAACTAGTGCAAAAGAAGTCCTAAGATTTTTATTTTCCTATCTTCTTGTTTTGTCAAAAAAAAAAAAACAAGAAATCCTAAAATAAATTCGGACTGAACCCCCGAAATTTAAGTCGACAACCTTGGTATAATCATTGTTGTCATTAATTTCTTTAAATTATCTTTTATTTTAATGTATATTCTGCAGCTCTAGTTATAAAATCCTGGCTTCGCCACTGGGGAAAACCAAAAGGATACCAGTAGCAACAACATATAATAAAGCAGACTAATGCCTTTGATAATAATGAAAGAAGGCATAGTTGGACTCAAATTAAAATCTAAAAGAACTGAATCGAGTTAATTTTCTTTTTTATTCATGCAACTTTTGAAATAGATTACAGTGTACTTTTCTTCACAGAATTATTGTGTTTCTGTACTAAAAGATGTAGACATAACTTGCAAAGTTTTAACGTACTCGGTGAGTGCAGTATGCAGGAAAGGCACTCGTCTAGCGCACTTGGAGCGTCATTATAGAGCTTGATAAGGTCTAATATGTAAACCTTCTTTTCCGAGGCTACTTGCATGATAGAAACCTGCATTAGGAGACCAAATTTCATTATATATATATATATATATATATATATATATTATCTTCAACCAAAATGAAGATATCTGTCAGAATTGCAATCTCTCCATTACTGAAACCAAATCAATTTTTGTGTAGAGGGACTAAAAAGTAAATGAGACAGATAAACACGTGGATGAAATTATTTCTTATTGGTCGTCTAATTAAATAAAGAGGGAAAGCAAAAACCTCATTCACTACGAGAAGGATTAGAAGCGGAGAATGAAATGAACAATAAAGAGATTAGTCGTGTAACTAAATTAATGATTCGGTATCTATATGCTGCTATTAAGTATTGAGATCGAAATAAAGAAACAACATTTTACTCTACCATAAAGCTCAAAAATGGACTATTAATTCCCCTTCTATGTTACAAATTTCAAGTTTTTTTCCGAAACAAACTTAATTCCCCTTTCATAGCTATTACTTGACTGTAATAAATTTGTCGTTAGGTCTTAGGTAGTAGACAGCCTCTACTCTACGCTCCGTTCTCTACACAACATACACTTGAATTCGTATCTAACTGTCTTTTGAATCCTTGAGGATTTAGTAACAACATAGGAAAATGAAAAGAGATGAAGATAAATGTATAATAATCAGACACACGAAAATTAAAATCACAAGAACTTATTTTACTATGGGGTAATCAAATAGGCCCATGACAAGGGCACTTAATTAAAAGAGGACATCCAACTTTTTTGTCTTTCAAATAAATCCACCCCATTCAAACTTATTTGCAAATAAGGAAAATCTTTTTATATATACCAAAATTACCCCTGATTCATTGAAACCCAATTCAACTCCAATTTCATGATTTACACCCCAATTTAGCCCAATTTCATAAATTAACCAATTTTAACCCTAATTTCAATTTTGACCCCAATTTTAACCCTATTTCTTATCAATTCCACCAATTATGCTCTAACTTCCTTAATATTACACATTGACCCCGGATTTAAACAAATATATCACATTAACCCCCAAAACTTTTTTTTTTCAGAAAATATTTTTTTTTCTGAAATGTTTTTTTTCCGGACAGATTCTGGCGTTGACCGCCGGTCTCCGGCGTTGACTTTTTTTTTTTTTTGTAATTTTGTTTTTTCTTAATTTTTTTTAATTAATATTACTGTCTTGGCTGCTAAATTACTGTCTCCGGCAGTTATTTAACTGTCGGAGACAGTAATTTAGCTGTTAATAGATTTTTTTTTCTTCAAAAATATTTTAATTAATATTACTGTATTCGTTGCTAAATTACTGTCTCCAGCAGTTATTTAACTGTTGGAGACAGTGATTTAACTGTTAATTGACTTTTTTAACGGTCTCCGGCGGTCAACGCCGGAATCTGGACATTTTAGAGAAAAAAAATTATTTTCTGAAAAAAAAATTGGGGGTTAATGTGATATATTTGTTTAAATCCGGGGTCAATGTGTAATATTAAGGAAGTTAGGTAGTAGACACTCTACATTACTCTTCACTATCTCTACACAAATATCGACATGCATTTTAAACATCAAAAAAGGAAACCTTTTAGTGTTTCCGGTAACAAGACAACAGAGCCGGCCTTGGGGGTAAGCCAGGGAAGCCTTGGCTTAGGGCCCCACCCCACAAGGGGGCCCCACAATTTTTTTCATAAATCACTATATGGCCCAAATAATTAGTTATATAGCACATTTTAGTCCTTAAATATTTTATTAGATGTTGTTTTAAGCTATATGTTAATGGAATATTTTATAATCTCAACTATTCAAAAAATATAAAGAAAGACCAATTTAAATATTGTGTTTTGTAGATAATATTGTTTATGAATTAATTATATAATTACTTATAGTATGTTATTAATATCCAAATGTATATGCCAATTTTTTTTAAGATTATAATTAAATCTTAAACTAAACATTCATATCACAAAAAGATTGAAACGAACTGTTGTCGGTTGAGACGAACAATATAATGATCAATATATGTACTTTTAATAATTTTGATCAACGATTGTTTTTTTTCCTCCACATAATGTGTTGTTTATGCATGAAATAGATGCATATATCATTATGTCATCAAATGTTTTTACAAGCCAACAACATTAAGGTTCGTATTTGATATATTTCAAATTCACATTGTTCTTTTCAATAAAATAGAAAAAAAGTTTGTTTATTAAATAAGACATTTGTTAGAAATGTGTACCAATAACAATATAATTTATAAGATACTATTTAAAAAAATCAAAGTAATAATGTTAAACTCCGCTTAGGGCCCCCAAATTCTCAGGGCCGGGTCTGCAAGACAAGGTCATGTTTGTAATTTTCTTAGATCTTGCACACAATGAAAACGCTGATGATGGCCTTTATATATTATCTTGAGGTGTCGTGAACGTAATGGAAATATTTTTATATAAATGAAATAATTTTCGAAAACACGTGAAATACTTTTCAAAATCTTAAAATACTTTTGAAACAAGTTAATATTAATAACAAATGCATGTAATCAATAATGTTATGAAACACTATAATTGCAGACATAAAACTAGAGTTACCCACATGTAGCTCGCTGTATATGTTGAATTTGAAGCTACCAATCATGTCACTTACTATTAGTTATGTTGATGCAACTTTTGCTACTTAACACCAAATCGACCCCAAATTCCACGACATATGCTTGTTTTACATGCATGATCAAAATAATTTTAATTAGATGCTTAAGAAACCTCTACCCCAATCTTTCAATGCAAGTCAAATGGCATAGTTCTTAAATTGAAAATTTAGAAAGATGCTATCATTATTAAAAAGAATGAAAGACTCAATAAATTAATGATTCTTACCTTAATAAGAGTCTCACATAAAGGTACTGAGAGATCCACATGTACATGCACACAAAGAAGTTGCTCTCGCACATGCATATGCAAGGCGGTGCACAAACGCATATATTCACATGCAAAATGGCACATGACAAATCAAGCAGATCGAATCATAGACAAAAGATTCGTAGAAATCTAACATTTCCATGTTTTAGGATACTATTCAACAGTTAAGTGTCAAAAAGATACAAGAAGAAGTGCAAAAGGACGACACGTAGACAATTGGGCTGCCACAACTACATGCTCACTCTTACACACGCATATGCAAAATTATGACTAGGGGAGAAGATAAATTCGACAAGGAAACAAAACTTGCACAACAGAGGCGCATAGGAAGTGAAGACTGCATTCAAAATACTCGACATAGTTCCTCGAAGTTCAAGACATTTTAAACAATGTAATAGAAAGCACAATTTTCATATAGCGCTTGTTTTAAAGTAACCAAGGGCAGAATATATAGGGGGAGAGTATCGAATTCGAAACTGAAACTACCTTACTGGGTTTGCTGCCCTTTTCGTAATTAGGCTTCCATTCACAGTCAAGGCCAACAACTTTGCATCCCTTAAAGTAATGTATTGCGTCACGCAAACCATTAACATCATCAATGGATAAATCATGAAGGTTCAAGTACCGACGATTTAGAAGATCTGATTCAGGCTCTGAAAATTGTAAATTGCTGATTAGGTAACGAAAATAAATAGCACCTAACTCAATGTGATCGCCAATTTTCAGAAAGAAAAAAAAAGGACTTCCTATAGACAAACTAAATAATTCACATCAATGGAGATTCTTAGTTTTTTCCCTCCATATACCCTGAAGTAAAGGATATGCAAGGGTACATAACGGAAACTGTCACTTGACGATGAAACTAAATAGAAAAAATTAATTGAAAATAAACCTTTTAAAAGAACCATACTTGCTAAGGAGCTAAATGGTGAAATACAAGGCTGGAAAAGGATGCAAACATCGTATGAATATGAAAATTCAATTATATGAAAAGAAAAACATTTTAATTCAAGACTTTGACAAATTCACTTGGCGTTATGTTGTATATGATCGTAATTAAATCCCAATAAAATGATGAGAATGATTCTTCATTCACATACCTTTGGAATTCAAGAAACCTTTGAGAGTAACGATCACAGAGCTCTTCAACCTTTTCATAATAACCATCTTCCATTGCAAGATAAACCTGAAATGTCAACTTTTGGCTTAAATGTTCTATTCATTTTCTTCTTTTTTTTCTTTTTTAGTTTTAGTTAATTTTGAAAATACCATGTGAAATTGGTCGAATGTATTTGCTCCAACAAATTAGCAAGCTAGTTTTATGTCGATGCATACAATTTTGGTCCGAATGGGTAAAAGAGCAACTTCAGCGACTTCCCAAATATTCAATAAGCTGTCTATCACCTTTAGCTCTTGCTTCTGCAATATCCCCACACACCTTTTTCTGCTAGCTTCTTCAGTGCACACTAATCATATATTAAAAATTTATGATCTGAACAAATTGATCAAAGGTGATTGATTAGCACTAAATAAATAAAATTGTTAGGGAAACTTGCCTTTGCCTTTCTTTACCCTGATGATAGAGTTCCGGGAATTCCTCACGCAAATTATTTTTCTTTATAATATCATAAGCAGGTTTCAATAATTTCTGGTCAACGTATTGCTGGACAAGCAAACACAGCATTGACTTTCCCATATACGTTGCCCACTTCTCCGCCACTTTCTGCTGTCGGCATTCCAACATTTTCAGTAAAAAAGACTCTCCACACTCGCGGATAGAAAAGTGTATCAACATATCAACAGCAGTCGTATACGATTGCAAGTCTATTAGCTTGTCAACGTATTTCCCAACCACTTCTTTCGCTGTGCCGTCAGTTTTCGCACGACGCATGACTTTATCAATATCCGTTAAATCGAAATCAAAAACCTGAACAATCTTAACTACGACACCTTCGTCGTGAGTCACTGTACCACCAATGATGTCCAAGAATAAGTTTGCAGCACAAACTTTTGCCTCGATTAAATCTTCATTGTTCTTTCCTAATTTCAAGAAACGGCAAAGAGATGATAGTACCAAATGGCTGAATCCATCACAGTATGAATCAAATGTAGGCAATATGTAGAGGCAGCGAGCAATTAGAATCGCTGGTCCAACTTTGGAATTATTGAGTAAAACTAGATATAGCTGCTGCTGTAATGCATGGAATTTCTATGTTGCTTTACATGTTCCTATATCAAAATAAGTACATACATACTCAACTGTTAGGCCAAAGGTAAAGTAGTGTCTAAGATTCGATTTAGCAGATAATATTTATGGTCCTTTATAGACTTCAAATAAGATGTAAAAAATTTGAAGTTCAACTTCAAATAGTTCTAAATTCAAGAGAAGCAACCGAATCACGGGTATGGGAAAAGAGAAAGATGATGTTTCTAAATCAAGAAAGACCCAATTTGAGGACAAAGATTGCCATGCTACGTTCATTACCTATATCAGACGGCTAAACCCCTCTCATTTTCTAAGTCGTTGTTATATTACATATATATTAAATAATAAGGGAAGTGTTTAGCACTCTATTTACCATGAGCGTAACATTCTCTTAGAAGATACAAGAATACCAATGGAGAAACATTGGAAAGATCAAAAAATGCATGCTTGGAGACAGAGGTTTGTGTATTTGTCGAAGTTTCATCCATTCCCATAGTTAAATATGAAAAAACCTGCACGAGACAAAATCAGCGCGTCACATTAACTAAACATTGGTAAAATACACAAAATGAAAATAAAAACGTTGCTTCACTTCTGTTACTACAAACAAGATTCATGGTTTTAAAAAATAATGAAATTCACAATCACATTACGACAATTCAATTTTAAAAGACACCGATACAGTGTATCCCCTTCACCAAAACAAGCATTCATTAAAAACTAAGAAGCAAATTATTTGTGAAACACGTGAGCGTGGATTATCTCCACATTGTGTTTTTAACTTTCTTATTTTTTAAACTAAATTTTAGTTATGGAATAAGTAGTGCTTAGTGGGTTAAGTATAGTGCTTAGTGGGCTAAGTAGTGCTTAAGTGGGTTTAATTGTGAATATTATTCTAACTCCTTAAACTAACCCACTAACCCACTAACCCATGTTCTTGAGTGCTCTTGTAGTTGGTTTTTCTTGCAGATCATGGGCTGAGGAGTGGATGCTTGGAATGCCTATAAATACCGACTTCAATACTCAAGGAAGATGATCGATTCTATGAAATAAAAACCGAGGGCTGAAGAGAATACACGAGTGTTTTAGTTAGGTTTTAGAATCGGTTGTTTGTACTCTTCACGAGTACATTCTTTACGTACTCTTCGTGAGTACATTCTTTACGTACTCCTTATGAGTACATTCTTTACGTACTTCTCATAAGTACATTCTTTGTAGTCTAGATTGTTTAGTATATATGTTTCTAGACTTGGTTGTAAGAATGATCAAGATAGTGATTCATTCATAAGTTCTTTACGTACTCCTCACGAGTACATCTTTGAAATCTAGAATTTTTAATATTTTTCTTTTAGTATCTAGATTTGATTGTAAGAATGATCTTGAAAAAGATTCATTCATAAGGAAGAAGTTTTCGCACCTCTTCTGTTTGTATTCTTGGAATACTGATTTTAATATATTTTTCGTCCTGTAAAGGGCAAGTTCACAAGTCTTTACTTGTGAACATTTTTAATTCTG
This sequence comes from Erythranthe guttata, assembly GCF_000504015.1. Next base: position 1,125,573 of record NW_012194929.1, on the reverse strand, counting down.
AGTACTGTTCTTTTATCTTTATATTTCCGCTGCATGTTTGTTCAAGTGTCATAACACTTAAGATAACACCTCTGTATTAAACGAATTCGGGACCATAAATTCTTTCAATTGGCATCAAGAGCCAACACTTGACGTATACTAAGTGTTTGTTCCTATTTTTCTTTTTCAGAAACGAATTCGTGATGGATACTCAGATGACTGCTTCTATGCGACCTCCTGTACTCGACGGCACAAACTACACCTACTGGAAAGTCAAGATGAGGGCGTACATCAAAGCCATTGATGAGAGAGCCTCGAGATCTATCCTTACTGGATGGAAGCCACCAACGATGACAGATGCGGATGGGGATGTTTCTCCAACACCAGAATTACGGTGGACAGCAGATGATCTATCGAATGCCAATCAAAACTCAAAGGCGTTAAATGCAATCTTCAATTCAGTAGATTTAACAATGTTTAAATTGATTTCAGTGTGCACTTCTGCAAATGATGCATGGGAGGTTCTTCAGCTACATTGTGAAGGATCAGACAGTGTTAGGAGAACCAAGCTCAGATTACTCTCTTCCAAATTTGAGAGACTGAGGATGGAAGAAACCGAAACAATTTCTCAATACAATGAGAAATTGATTGATTTAGCTAATGAATTTCAATCCTTAGGTGGTCCTTTAAGCAACGAGACACTGGTGAACAAGGTATTGAGAACTCTTCCAGAAAGATTCAGCATGACGGTTACTGCTATTGAAGAGGCCAAAGATACATCATCTCTACGGCTGGACGAATTAATTGGTAGTCTAAAGTCTAGAGAGATGAACTTTGAAGATCAAAGAAAGGAGAAAGGAAAGGCTATCTCAAATGCACTTCAGGCAGAATTAGAGAAGGAAGATGTTGCTCCGGAATATGATGATGATGCAGAGGAATGTCTCAACAATGTTGCATTCCAAATTCAGAAATTCAATAGGGCATACAGGCGAAGTGGAATCAAGCCCAGACAATTATTTCCAGATGGCTCTCCACAAAATCGACAAACTCAGCCCCGGAACAGATCTACTCCACAGAGAACATTTCCTCAAACATCTTCTCAGAACACTTTAAAAAATTCTTCATTTGTTCGTTCAAATTCTGAACCACCTAACTTGAATCACATTAAATGCAGGGCTTGTTCAGGATTTGGACATTATGCTAATGAGTGTGCAAATACCTTGAGAAGAAGAGGAATGAGTTTGATTTGTGCTGTCAGTGATGAGGAGGAAGAGCAACCTGAACAGACAGAGGAAGAGCAATCCACTAAACAAGCTCTCTCTGTCAGATATATCACTAGAAATGCTTCTGAAACAGAATCACAAGGAGTTTCCCTGGATGCTGCAACACTTTCTGAAACACTTTCAGTAACTGAAATTTCTGAGTTAAATACTGATCATTATACATGTTTAAACTCTATTTCTTTAAATGCAGCAGAATCCAGTATTGAAGGAGCTAGTGATGAGGAAGAAATGTGTAAGAAATTGGTTATTGACTTGGAGAAGATGACTCAAGCTCTAGATGCAGCCAACAAGGAAAATTCTTCCCTTAAAGAAACAATCACACATTTGGAGGTTGGTATCACCAAGAAGGATCTTGAACTGGCAAAGGTGAAAGATGAACTCAAAGAAGCAACTCTAGCAATCAAGAGGATGAATACCGGCACAACTAAACTCGAAGAGATTGTGTCACTGGAGAAGTACAACAAGAATGAAGGTCTAGGGTTCAACAAACAAGTGAAGAAACACAAGCCAGTAAAGAAGAAAGAAGTTGTCTTTGTAAAAGAGAAGGGTTCAAATGGAAAAGAATGCAGAAATTCCACAGTCACCACTCTAGAGTCCAGAATAAGGGAATACATTTGTCATTACTGTTTCTCACCAGGACATATTCGTCCATTTTGTGAAAAACACAGTAGTGATAAAATGTTGTACAGAATAAGTCACATCACTCCAGGCAACACCTCACAGAAAAAGGTAGAATTTACCAAAAATGAGTGGAGAATATGGACTCCCAAAGGTAAACTTATGTGCAAAGCAGTATACACTTCTTTAAATGCTAACATTTCAGGTTCATGGTACTTTGATAGTGGATGCTCTAGGCACATGACTGGAACAAAAGAATTTCTATCAAACTACCATACACTCAATGGAGGACGTGTAACCTATGGAGGAGGAGCTAAAGGCAAAGTGGTTGGACGTGGAACACTCAGTATTGAGGGACTTCCAAAACTTTCAAATGTTTTACATGTTGAAGGATTGGGGTCAAATCTCATCAGTATTAGTCAATTGTGTGATGATGATCTACGTGTTCAATTTGATAAATACTGTTGTTCTGTGTTTGATAATCAAAATCATTGTGTACTGACAGGTTCCAGGTCAATGGATAATTGTTATCAAATAGGTGATACCATCTCATGCAAGAACTCAAGAGTAAGTGAAGTAGAGCTGTGGCACCAGAATCTAGGGCACACAAACTTCAAAAATCTGAAGTTGCTCAACAAGTACAATGCCATAAGAGGAATTCCAGATCTCAAAATCAAGGACATTCCTATATACGGAATGTACCAGAAGGGAAAGCAAACTAGAGTGCCATACAAAGTGTTACAACGCGTTGGTACCACCATTTGTTTTGAACTTGTACATATGGATCTTATGGGTCCTATAGAGGTAGAAAGCCTAGGTGGTAAGAAATTTGCATTTATGTGTGTTGATGATTTTTCGAGATATACTTGGGTGTATTTTTTAAGAGAAAAATCAGATCTAGAATACATGCATGTGTTTGGATGTGTTTGCTATGTCCTAAATAATAGAGATCATCTATCTAAATTTGATTCAAAAAGTGATTTGAGTTTATTTGTGGGATACTCTAATAACAGTCATGCGTATAGAGTATATAACTTAAGAACTCGAACCATTATTGAATCTGTAAATGTGGTATTTGATGATTTTGCTGATCTCCGCAGTAAAACAGCTGAAGATGAAGTTGATGACCTGATTGCTGAAGGAGAAACAACCGGAGGAGACACTACTGCCACAGATGCTCCAGATATAAACAGTCCAGTATCAAGAGAAGAGGGTGTTGAGCCAAGTGTTACCACATCTGACTCAATACTTCATACAGAGAGCACAGAAGCTGAATTGCAGCCAACTCATGATGTCTGCAGAAAGGAACCATCAAGTAGAATCCAGAAAAATCACCCCTCGACTCAAGTTGTGGGAGATATCTTTGGTGGAATAAGAACCAGAAGAAAAGAGAGAGTGAACTACAGAGATATGGTAAGAATTGCTAATTTATCTTCTGAATGTGCACTAACTGGAACCACTTGTTTTGTGTCTTTAGTGGAACCAAGAAATATTGCAGAAGCTCTGAAGGATGAATTCTGGGTAAATGCAATGCATGAAGAGTTGAATCAATTCATCAGAAATGATGTTTGGTACTTAGTTCCCAGACCAAGCCATGTAAATGTGATAGGGACTAAGTGGATCTTCAAAAACAAAACTGATGAAAAAGGTACAGTTGTTAGAAATAAGGCTAGGTTAGTAGCACAAGGATATACTCAAATTGAGGGTATAGACTTTGATGAGACTTTTGCTCCAGTAGCTAGAATTGAATCTATTAGATTACTTCTTGCTATAGCCTGCTTTCTTAAAATCAAACTGTATCAGATGGATATCAAAAGTGCATTTCTGAATGGAGTTTTAAATGAGGAAGCATATGTTGAACAGCCAAAGGGTTTTGAAGATTCTGCCAAGCCTAATCATGTTTTCAAGCTTAAGAAGGCACTGTATGGTCTTAAACAAGCTCCTAGAGCATGGTATCAAAGACTCACTGACTTCTTACTTGAAATACAGTTCAATAGAGGGGAGGCAGACAGAACCCTATTTGTTAGAAGAACTAATAATCATATCATTATTGTTCAGATATATGTTGATGACATTGTTTTTGGCTCTACTTGTGCTAACCTTTTGCAGTCTTTTGTAGATTCAATGTCTCACACTTTTGAAATAAGTATGGTAGGGGAGTTGAATTACTTCTTAGGACTCCAAATCAAACAGACAGGTGAAGGAATGTTTGTGAATCAGAAGAAGTATGCCTTCAATCTGGTCAAAAGGTTTGAGTTGGAATCAGCCAAGCACATGAAAACTCCAATGGGTTCCAGCCAAAAACTGTCTAAGGATGATGTTGCAGAAGATGTCGACAGCACTCTCTACAGAAGCATGATTGGAAGCCTTCTGTATCTAACAGCAAGCAGGCCTGACATTATGTTTAGTGTTTGTGTGTGTGCCAGATATCAAGCTAATCCCAAGGTCACTCATCTTAAAGCTGTGAAGAGGATTATTAGGTATGTTGCAGGTACAGTAGACTTAGGGATTCAGTTTTTCAAAGACACAAATACAAACTTGATAAGCTTTAGTGATTCTGATTGGGCTGGGGATATTAGTGACAGAAAAAGCACCTCAGGTGCATGTTTCTTTCTGGGGAATAATCTAGTTTCTTGGGTTAGTAGAAAGCAAAATTGTGTATCTCTCTCAACAGCTGAATCAGAATATGTAGCTGTTGGAGGATGTTGTGGTCAACTAATTTGGATGAAACAAATGTTGGGAGATTATGGGTTGACCAGTGACACCCTGACCATATATTGTGATAATTCAAGTGCTATTGATATTTCAAAAAATCCTGTTCAACACTCACGAACTAAACACATAGATATTAAACATCATTTTATTCGTGATATAGTTGAGAAAAATATAATGTGCTTAAAGTACATTCCTACAGAAGATCAGCTGGCTGACATCTTTACAAAGGCATTAGATTATGAGAGGTTTTCTAAACTCAGAAAATCTCTCGGGATGTGTACTCAATAAACATGTCCTGAAATATGTTGCAGCATCTCATCAAATATCTTAAGCTGCAACATAATTTACTGAAGCTTAGCTTCTTTAAATAATGACTTCACTGTGATGGATTATTTTCTAAATAAGTAACTGGAAGTCTTTCACCTTGAAACGTGATCATGCTTCATGTAAACATTTAGCCAATAACTACACTCACATAAGTCAAACTCCTCTATTTTGATAGTCATATCTTAGTAACTGAGGAACCTTCAAACTGAACACTTGATCATGTTCCATGTGAATTGTTTGACTTGAAAATAAGAGTTTAAAAAAAAAAAAAAAAAAGATATATATATATATATAATAAAATTTATGCCTGTTAGCCAATCTTTTTTCTCACACTATTTAATCATTAATAAATGTGTTTTTTTATTTTTGTGAATATTTCGTGAGTGCTACTGTTATTATTTTTATTACTATTATTTATTATTGAATTATCACTATTTATATGGGTCATGGGGTTCATGGGTTAGTCTTTCATCTTCCACTAAGTCCACTCCTTATTGTGCCATGTGTCCCGTTTTGTTTTAAACTGCCACATAGACCTTTTTATTCTCCTTAATCACACTTTCTCCAAGAAAAACGCACACCACTTCTTCACATTCTCCACTTCAATTTTTTCCAAAAATTAGAGCTTATAAATTTCGTGCTTCTTTTTCGAAAATTCACACTCAAAAATCAAAAGCTCAAGAAGCAATTTTTTATCTACTGTATCATGGCATCTCCTCCTAGAAATCCTCTTCCAGCCGTTGATGATGTGCACAAGGATGCTGCAGCACCTGAACCAGCAGACTATAATCTAGCCATCATCGTTCATCCTGTCAACCTTGAAGCCATGCCGACCAGCTTCATTGGGCCCGGCGACGAGCTGAATCCGATTGACCCAGACGTTTCCCAGATCTGAATGCTACTGGATCACAACGCCGGAGGGGAGGACATTCTCCCAGCAGAGGCGGCAGAGGTGGAAGAAGAAGCGGCAGAGTCGGTCGCACTCCAGTTAGGCCAAACCCACCAAGAGGCCTTCATTTGATTGATGAAGAAACTGATGATGAAGAAGGAGATCCTACTTTTGCAGAACCAAGCCCAAGCTCTCTTCTCAAGCTACACTGAGTCATCCTCCAAAGACTCACCTCCACAGCATCAACTCAGGGGGAGACATTTCACTCCAACATGGCAACAACTCCCTCTCAACATCCTGTTTCTGAAGATGTTGTTGCACATGTTCCTGAAAATGTTGCTGCACCTACTGCCTCAGACAATGTTCCTCAGAGTGTTGCTGAGGATGCTGCTTCCTACCACGATGAGGAAATACCTGACTTTTCTGGGATGTCATCTGCAGAGCATGTTGACATTCCCACTGTTAATGCTCAGGACTTTACCTCTACTGAAGAAACACCCTCAGCTCCTCATGAAGATCTTCTGGAAATTCTAGCAAAGGCAGCTGTTCAAGTGGATGCACCACCTTCCCAGACTGAAGAAGAAGAGAAAAGTGAAGAAGAAGAAGATGCTGCTCCACCTGTTGCATCATGCATACCAGATGAACTTGAAGACTTAGAAGAAGAGGAATCTTCAGAAGAAGAAGAGCTAGACTTGGATGGGAAGGAACTGTCAACTCTTTTTTTGAGGTAAAACAATGCTTTCAGTTATATATTTTATTTTGAATCTGATTCAAATTGAGGAAAAGAAAATTTTCAAATGATGAGTTTGATAGGCATAGGATCACTGTTTTTCTTGATCAAAGTTGAGGTTGCCTGTCCTTATGATCTTTCTGTTGTGAAGGAATTTTTATGCCAATTTACAAACTTCTTTTTTAAAGAAAAATTCTCCAAACTTTGAAAAAAGTTTTTGTGTGAAATTCTATTTTTTTTTCAAAATTATCAACTCTCATTTACAAACTTCTACTGTGATTGATGAGGATAATTATGGTGATTTTACTGAAGTTTGTAAGACTCTTTCTGGCAATCGTTTTAAATTCTTCTCTCATCTACTCCATTCTGCTTTCTCACACTTGGCATGATAATTATTTTTCAAAATTTTCTCAAAGCTCCTCATGTCCAAGATTTCCCTGGAATGGAGATAATTCCCTCTCAACTGAATCAGGTCAAAATAATCTTGGTACTGAAGGTGTTGCTCCTCATGTTGACAACACTCCTGACATCCTTATTTCTGTTTCTCGAGATTTATTTTGTTAAAACAGCTTACTCACTCCCTAGTTCAGATCACCTATCATCAGTGCATGGTGGAAATACTTCAGAGAGATCTTTCTGATCAAAAAGGGGGAGAAAAAGCTAGTCATGAAGATTGAAGCAGGGACTTCTCATCCTTTGGATGCCAGAGGCAGGGAGCAAGGAGTCAATAAAGAGGGAGCAAGGAATGAGGGTGAAGTTCAAGGAGCAGAGGAAAGCAGTGGATCCAGCGCTAATGATGGAGGAGCAGCAGCTGATACTGAGGAGACTTTGGATATTCTACTTTAATTTGTTTTAATGAACAATACATGGTTTTGTTCAGTTTTTATTTTCCCTATGAACTTTTATGTTAATGTTGGTTGTCAAATTCAGGGGGAGTTCAAGCAATGACTCAGGGGGAGTTAAGCTAAAATTTAGTTTTGATCAGAAAGTTAAAAAGGGGGAGTTTGAAACACGTGAGCGTGGATTATCTCCACATTGTGTTTTTAACTTTCTTATTTTTTAAACTAAATTTTAGTTATGGAATAAGTAGTGCTTAGTGGGTTAAGTATAGTGCTTAGTGGGCTAAGTAGTGCTTAAGTGGGTTTAATTGTGAATATTATTCTAACTCCTTAAACTAACCCACTAACCCACTAACCCATGTTCTTGAGTGCTCTTGTAGTTGGTTTTTCTTGCAGATCATGGGCTGAGGAGTGGATGCTTGGAATGCCTATAAATACCGACTTCAATACTCAAGGAAGATGATCGATTCTATGAAATAAAAACCGAGGGCTGAAGAGAATACACGAGTGTTTTAGTTAGGTTTTAGAATCGGTTGTTTGTACTCTTCACGAGTACATTCTTTACGTACTCTTCGTGAGTACATTCTTTACGTACTCCTTATGAGTACATTCTTTACGTACTTCTCATAAGTACATTCTTTGTAGTCTAGATTGTTTAGTATATATGTTTCTAGACTTGGTTGTAAGAATGATCAAGATAGTGATTCATTCATAAGTTCTTTACGTACTCCTCACGAGTACATCTTTGAAATCTAGAATTTTTAATATTTTTCTTTTAGTATCTAGATTTGATTGTAAGAATGATCTTGAAAAAGATTCATTCATAAGGAAGAAGTTTTCGCACATCTTCTGTTTGTATTCTTGGAATACTGATTTTAATATATTTTTCGTCCTGTAAAGGGCAAGTTCACAAGTCTTTACTTGTGAACATTTTTAATTCTGAGTACTGTTCTTTTATCTTTATATTTCCGCTGCATGTTTGTTCAAGTGTCATAACACTTAAGATAACACCTCTGTATTAAACGAATTCGGGACCATAAATTCTTTCAATTTGCAATTCCTAGCCTGTTCTAACATGAAAATACATGTACAAAAAACTTAGGACTGTATTGTGTGCAATATTCTGTTTGCTCCGTCTTATACATTACATATAAGAATTGGGAAACCCAAGATTTAAATATATGCTTCAAAGGGAAAAGAAAAAAAAAAAAGAATTCCTCTCACATTTTATGCATCATAAGTGGCTCTTTGTTAACATGAAGTGGAGTAGCATAAGCATATACCTATTTGATTCAAAAAACCACGTAAATTAGTAAAATAATAGTTGTATTTCTATTTGGACTTTTCATTCAAGGATTTTGGCTCAATTTAATAAACACAATCGCGTAGAATGAACTTGTAATGACCACATTAAACATGTGATAGAAAATCTGCTACGATGAATAAAGCTAATACCAAAAGGGATTTTTATGCAAAAGTCCCCAACCAAGCATGTTTATTATTCTAGGTATAGGGGACATATCTCTTTCACCAATAAGCGCATCCCTTTAATATTTATTATAACTAAAGGAAACATTCATGTATATCCCAATATTACCCTCAATCATTTATACCCAATTCTTAATTGTAATCCAAATTAATCAATTTTGTCCATAAAAGTTCAATTTTGACCACAAAAATTCAATTTTGACTTTTTTTTGGAGTATAATTTAATATGCTCCAATTTCATCCTTAACTTAATTTAATCTCAATTTGACCCCAAATTTCACAAATTATTAAATTTTGACCCAAAATTTTTTTTTTTTTCAAAAAAATTTTTTTGCCGCCGGATTCCGGCGTTGACCGGCGGTCAACGCCGGTCTCCGGCGTTGACTTTTTAAACTTTTTTTTTTTTTTTTTTTTTTTTTTTTCTTCCGGATTTTTTTTCCGGATTCCGGCGTTGACTTTTTTTTTTTTTTTTTTTTTTCTTTTTTCTTTTTTTTTTTCTTTTCTTTTCTTCCGGATTTTTTCGCCGGTTTCCGGCGGTCTCTTTCTTTAGTGTTTTTTTAAGTTTTTTTTTTTTTGTTTGGTTTGTTTTGTTTTTCCACGCCCGCCGCTACACGTTGACCGTAATTGTGCTGTCACTGACAGTAATTTAGCGTAATTATACTGTCAATGATAGTTAATTAACGTAATTGTACTGCCGTTGACATTACATTTATGTAATTGTGCTGCCGTTGACAGTAAATTAATGCAATATTATATTTTTTTATTTATTATTATTTTTTTTTATTTTTTTTTGATTTGTTGACAAGTCAACGTAATTATATTACTGTCGTTGACAGTAAAATAACTGTAAACACAATAATATTACTGTCAACAACATCAATATTATTATTTTTTTGGGGTGTTTGTTTTGTTCGAGTTATTCACGAAGTAACGTAATAATATTACTGTCTACTATTGTAATATTACTGTTGCTATAGTAATATTACTGTCACTCACAGTAATATTAATTCTTTTGGTTTTTTTTATTTTGTTTACATTTGTTGAACGGACAACATAGTAATATTACTTTATTATACAATAATAATGAATTTTGTTGTGTTAATATTAATGTGCTAGAGATTAATATAGCAATATCAATGTGTTAAACTATAGTTTAGTTAATTTTACTGTGTTTAACAGTAATATAGTTAATATTACTGTCATTCACAGCAATATTGCTGTTTAAACGGAAAAAAAAGTTTTCTGGAAAAAAAAAAAATAACCAAATTTAAAAAGTCAACGCCGGAGACCGGCGTTGACCGCCGGAATCCGGAAAAAAAATTCGGAAGGAAAAAAAAAAAATAAAATTAAAAAAAATTAAAAAGTTAACGCCGGAGACCGGCGTTGACCGCCGGTCAACGCCGGAATCTGGAAAAAAAATCCGGAAGGAAAAAAAAAAAAAAAAAAAATTAAAAAGTCAACGCCGGAATCCGGCGGGAAAAAAAAGTTTTTGAAAAAAAAAAAATTTGTGAAAAAAAAAAGTTTTGGGTCAAAATTGAATAATTTGTGAAAGTTGGGGTCAAATTGAAGTTAAAGTAAGTTAAGGATGAAATTGGAGCATATTAAAGTAAGAAGGGTTATTTTAGTCCTTTACATAAATCTGGACCATGTGTGGACTTATTGGTAAAGGAGAATATTGTCTGGATCTCTTTATGAATAAGTTCCCACTGATGGGCTTATTTGTAATATGCCCATACCAAAACATCAAGAGTAGCATTCAAGCCACGAAATGAAAAGTGGAAAACGTGTTTCATATCTCAAGACAAATTCGCATAATTTATTTTTTTTACACCAGATGAAGTAAAATAAAATTTGTTTCTATATTTTCAATTTCTGAAAATAAATCCTACATTTATTGGAATCTGAATCACCCTAGATTATACAATTCAGCTTCAAGTTTCAGATCAACATAAAAAAAAAAAAAACACAATAAAGAAGATCATATACACAAGGAAACAATAATTTCCTAGGAATAATATTTATCAAGAAAAATGGTACTTGTACAACATGATCATGATCATCGATTATAAGATCAAGCTTGCCCGAGACAGTAAATTGATTATAGGCTTGATATTCTGTCAAAATATCCAATGTGATTATTCTTTTTCCAATGAAAACGATAGAATACTTTCTACGTCAAAGGCAAGGCTAGATGAAAGTAGAACTAAAACTAGTTAATATGTTTTTATTTAAAAAAAACTTGTTCAATACAAACACGATAGCTAGAGTTATTGTAGTATTACAAATGGAAGATGGGACGGGATTTCAGATCGTGAATTTTCTTGAGCGACTGAAGATGCTTCTACATTTGCATCTTTACTCCTAGTTATAAGGCGACGCAGTATTATATTATTAGGTAGGCATTTAACTACACAATTAAGTTAGCAAATAAAGAATAATACGTAAAATACACCATTCGCTCTTAAAAATATTAGAAATGGTTCCACGCAATTAATTTAAATTCTCTCTCAGGTTCTGTTAATAAAAAGTCTCAAACAATCTGTATATGTGAAGAATTTATTTATTTAATGTTTCAAACATGTACAATTTATTCTCAACTTTTAACAATTAAGAAAAAATGAAGCCATCCATCACCAGGGAAAATAAAAACTAAAGGATTTTATATACTTCATATGAGTAAGGGTTTCCAATTATATCCATCAAATAACTATTTGGACCACTCCTTTGCGAATCGATAATACGAATTATAAGTTGTAATACTCAGTAGGATTCAAGCACTACATAATCGTAGTAGAGTTGTGAATTACGTGGATTATTTTCACATTGTTTTTAACTTTCTTATTTTCTAACTAAATTTTAGTTATGGAATAAATAGTGCTTAGTGGGTTAAGTATAGTGCTTAGTGGGCTAAGTAGTGCTTAAGTGGGTTTAATTGTGAATATTATTCTAACTCCTTAAACTAACCCACTAACCCACTAACCCATGTTCTTGAGTGCTCTTGTAGTTGGTTTTCTTGCAGATCATGGGCTGAGGAGTGGATGCTTGGAATGCCTATAAATACCGACTTCAATACTCAAGGAAGATAATCGATTCTACGAAATAAAAAAACCGAGGGCTGAAGAATATTCACGAGTGTTTTAGAGTGGTTTTAGAATCGGTCGTTTGTACTCCTCATGAGTACAATCTTTACGTACTCCTTATGAGTACATTCTTTACGTACTTCTCATAAGTACATTCTTTGTAGTCTAGATTGTTTAGTATATATGTTTCTAGACTTGGTTGTAAGAATGATCAAGATAGTGATTCATTCATAAGTTCTTTACGTACTCCTCACGAGTACATCTTTGAAATCTAGAATTTTTAATATTTTTCTTTTTGTATCTAGATTTGATTGTAAGAATGATCTTGAAAAAGATTCATTCATAAGGAAGAAGTTTTCGCACCTCTTCTGTTTGTATTCTTGGAATACTGATTTTAATATATTTTTCGTCCTGTAAAGGGCAAGTTCACAAGTCTTTACTTGTGAACATTTTTTAATTCTGAGTATTGTTCTCTTTATTTCCGCTGCATGTTTGTTCAAGTGTCATAACACTTTAGACAACACCTCTGTATAAAACGAATTCGGGACCATAAATTCTTTCAATTGGCATCAAGAGCCAACACTTGACGTATACTAAGTGTTTGTTCCTATTTTTTTTACAGAAACGAATTCGTGATGGATACTCAGATGACTGCTTCTATGCGACCTCCTGTACTTGATGGCACGAACTACACCTACTGGAAAGTCAAGATGAGGGCGTACATCAAAGCCATTGATGAGAGAGCATGGAGATCTATTCTCACTGGATGGAAGCCACCAACTATCACAGATGTGGACGGAGATGTTTTTCCAACTCCAGAATTACGGTGGACACCAGACGATCTATCGAATGCTAATCAAAACTCAAAGGCGTTAAATGCAATTTTCAATTCAGTAGATTTAACAATGTTTAAATTAATCTCGGTATGCACTTCTGCAAAGGATGCTTGGGAAATTCTTCAGCTACATTGCGAGGGATCAGATAGTGTCAAAAGAACCAAGCTCAGATTACTCTCTTCCAAATTTGAGAGACTGAGAATGGAGGAAACTGAAACAATTTCTCAGTACAATGAGAAGCTGATTGACTTGGCTAATGAATTTCAATCCTTAGGTGGTCCTTTGAGCAACGAGACACTAGTGAATAAGGTATTGAGAACTCTTCCAGAAAGGTTCAGCATGACGGTTACTGCTATTGAGGAGGCTAAAGATACATCATCTCTACGGCTGGACGAATTAATAGGAAGTCTCAAGTCCAGAGAGATGAACTTCGAAGATCAAAGAAAGGAGAAAGGAAAGGCTATCTCAAATGCACTCCAGGCAGAATTAGAGAAGGAAGATGTTGCTCCGGAATATGATGATGATGCAGAAGAATGCCTCAATAATGTGGCATTTCAGATTCAGAAATTCAACAGGGCGTTCAGGCGAAGTGGAATCAAGCCCAGGCAGTTATTCTCAGAAGGGTCTCCACAAAATCGACAAACTCAGCCCCGGAACAGATCTATTCCACAGAGAACATTTCCTCAAACACCTTCTCAAAACAATTTAAAAAATTCTTCTTTTATTCGTTCAAATTCTGAACCACCTAACTTGGATCATATTAAATGCAGGGCCTGTTCAGGATTTGGACATTATGCTAATGAATGTGCAAATACCTTGAGAAGGAGAGGAATGAGTTTGATTTGTCCTGTCAGTGATGAGGAGGAAGAACAACCTGAACAGACAGAGGAACAGCAATCCTCTAAACAAGCTCTTTCTGTCAGATATCTTACTGGAAGTTCCACTGAAACAGAATCCCAAGGAGTCTCCCTGGATGCTGCAACACTTTCTGAAACACTTTCAGTAACTGAAATTTCTGAGTTAACTACTGATCATTATACATGTTTAAACTCTATTTCTTTGAATGCAGCAGAATCCAGTAATGAAGCAGTCAGTGATGATGAAGAAATGTGTAAAAAGCTGATCAGAAACTTGGAGAAGAAGACTCAAGCTCTAGATGCAGTCAACAAGGAAAATCCTTCTCTCAAAGAAACAATCACTCATTTGGAGGTTGGTATCACCAAGAAGGATCTTGAACTAGCAAAGGTGAAAGATGAACTCAAAGAAGCGACTCTAGCAATCAAGAGGATGAATACCGACACAACTAAACTCAAAGAGATTGTGTCACTTGAAAAGTACAACAAAAAGGAAGGTCTAGGGTTCAAGAAACAAGTGAAGAAACACAAGCCAGTGAAGAAGAAAGAAGTTGTCGTTGTCAAAGAGAAGAGTTCAGATGGCAAGGAATCCAGGAATTTCACAGTCACCACTTCAGAGTCCAGAATAAGGGGATGCATTTGTCATTATTGTTTCTCACCAGGACATATTCGTCCATTTTGTGAAAAACTCAGTAGTGACAAAATGTTGTACAAAATGAGCCACAACACTCCAGGGAACACCTCCAAGAAAAAGGTAGAATTTACCAAAAAGGAGTGTAGAATATGGACTCCCAAAGGTAAACTTATGTACAAAGCAGTATACACTTCTTTAAATGCTAACATTTCAGGTTCATGGTACTTTGATAGTGGATTCTCTAGGCACATGACTGGAACTAAAGAATTTCTATCAAACTACCATACACTCAATGGAGGACGTGTAACCTATGGAGGAGGAGCTAAAGGCAAAGTGGTTGGACGTGGAACACTCAGTATTGAGGGACTTCCAAAACTTTCAAATGTCTTACATGTTGAAGGATTGGGGTCAAACCTCATCAGTATTAGTCAATTGTGTGATGATGATCTACGGGCTCAATTTGATAAATACTGTTGTTGTGTGTTTGATAATCAAAATCATTGTGTACTGACAGGTTCCATATCAATGGATAATTGTTATCAAACAGGTGATACCATCTCATGCAAGAACTCAAGAGTAAGTGAAGTAGAGCTGTGGCACCAGAATCTAGGGCACACAAACTTCAAAAATCTGAAGTTGCTCAACAAGTACAATGCCATAAGAGGAATTCCAGATCTCAAAATCAAGGACATTCCTATATACGGAATGTACCAGAAGGGAAAGCAAACTAGAGTGCCATACAAAGTGCTACAACGCGTTGGTACCACCATTTGTTTTGAACTTGTACATATGGACCCTATGGGTCCTATAGAGGTAGAAAGCCTAGGTGGTAAGAAATTTGCATTTGTGTGTGTTGATAATTTTTCGAGATATACTTGGGTGTATTTTTTAAGAGAAAAATCAGATCTAGAATACATGCATGTGTTTGGATGTGTTTGCTATGTCCTAAATGATAGAGATCATCTAGCTAAAATTGATTCAAAAAGTGATTTGAGTTTATTTGTGGGATACTCTAATAACAGTCATGTATATAGAGTATATAACTTAAGAACTCGAACCATTATTGAATCTGTAAATGTGGTATTTGATGATTTTGCTAATCTCCGCAGTAAAACAGCTGAATATGAAGTTGATGACCTGATTGCTGGAGGAGAAACAACCGAAGGAGACTCTACTGCCACAAATGCTCCAGATATTAACAGTCCAGTGTCAAGAGAAGAAGGTGTTGAGCCGAGTGTTACCACATCTGACTCAATACTTCCTACAGAGAGCACAGAAGCTGAAGTGCAGCCAACTCATGATGTCTGCAGAAAGAAACCATCAAGTAGAATCCAGAAAAATCACCCCTCGACTCAAGTTGTGGGAGATATCTTTGATGGGATAAGGACCAGAAGAAAAGAGAGAGTGAATTACAGAGATATGGTAAGATTTGCAAATTTATCTTCTGAATGTGCACTAACTGGAACCACTTGTTTTGTGTCTTCAGTGGAACCAAGGAATATTGCAGAAGCTCTGAAGGATGAATTCTGGGTCAATGCAATGCATGAAGAGTTGAATCAATTCATCAGAAATGATGTTTGGTACTTAGTTCCCAAACCAAGCCATGTAAATGTGATAGGAACTAAGTGGATCTTCAAAAACAAAACTGATGAAAAAGGTACAGTTGTTAGAAATAAGGCTAGGTTAGTAGCACAAGGATATACTCAAATTGAGGGTATAGACTTTGATGAGACCTTTGCTCCAGTAGCTAGAATTGAATCTATTAGGTTACTTCTTGCTATAGCCTGTTTTCTTAAAATCAAACTGTATCAGATGGATATCAAAAGTGCATTTCTGAATGGGGTTTTAAATGAGGAAGCATATGTAGAACAGCCAAAGGGTTTTGAAGATTCTGCCAAGCCTAATCATGTTTTCAAGCTTAAGAAGGCACTGTATGGTCTTAAACAAGCTCCTAGAGCATGGTATCAAAGACTCACTGACTTCTTACTTGAAATACAGTTCAATAGAGGGGAGGCAGACAGAACCCTATTTGTTAGAAGAACTAATAATCATATCATTATTGTTCAGATATATGTTGATGACATTGTTTTTGGCTCTACTTGTGCTAACCTTTTGCAGACTTTTGTAGATTCTATGTCTCACACTTTTGAAATGAGTATGGTAGGGGAGTTGAATTACTTCTTAGGACTCCAAATCAAACAGACAGGTGAAGGAATTTTTGTAAATCAAAAGAAGTATGCTCTCAATCTGGTCAAAAGGTTTGAGTTGGAATCAGCCAAGCACATGAAAACTCCAATGGGTTCAAGTCAAAAGCTGTCCAAGGATGATGTTGCTGAAGATGTTGACAACACCCTATACAGAAGCATGATTGGAAGCCTTCTGTATCTAACTGCAAGCAGACCTGATATTATGTTTAGTGTTTGCGTGTGTGCCAGGTATCAAGCTAATCCTAAAGTCACTCATCTTAAAGCTGTGAAGAGGATTATTAGGTATGTTGCAGGGACAGTAGACTTAGGTATTCAATTTTTCAAAGACACTAATACTAACTTGATAGGTTTTAGTGATTCTGATTGGGCTGTGGATGTTAGTGACAGAAAAAGCACATCAGGTGCATGTTTCTTTTTGGGGAATAATCTAGTTTCTTGGTTTAGTAGAAAGCAAAATTGTGTATCTCTTTCAACAGCTGAATCAGAATATGTAGCTGCTGAAGGGTGTTGTGGTCAACTAATTTGGATGAAACAAATGTTGGGAGATTATGGGTTAACCAGTGATACCCTGACCATATATTGTGATAATTCAAGTGCTATTGACATTTCAAAAAATCCTATTCAACACTCACGAACTAAACACATAGATATTAAACATCATTTTATTCGTGATATAGTTGAGAAAAATATTGTGTGCTTAAAGTACATTCCTACAGAAGATCAGCTGGCTGACATCTTTACAAAGGCATTAGATTATGAGAGGTTTTCAAAACTCAGAAAATCTCTCGGGATGTGTACTCAATAAACATGTCCTGGAACGTGTTGCAGCACCTTATCAAATATCTTAAGCTGCAACACAATTTACTGAAGCATTAGCTTCATTAAATAATGACTTCACTGTGATGTATTATTTTCTAAATCAGTAACTGGAAGTCTTTCACCTTGAAACGTGATCATGCTTCATGTAAACATTTAGCCAATAACTACACTCACATAAGTCAAACTCCTCTATTTTGATAGTCATATCTTAGTAACTGAGGAACCTTCAAACTGAACACTTGATCATGTTCCATGTGAATTGTTTGACTTGAAAATAAGAGTTTATATATATATATCTTAAAAAAAAAATAAAAATAAAAAAATAAAAAAAAAATATATATATATATATATATATATATATATATATATATATATATATATATATATATATATATATATATATATATATTTGTATCTATGCCTGTCAGCAATTTTTTTTCTCACTATTAATCATTAATAAATGTGTTTTTCTATTTTTGTGAATATTTCATGAGTGCTACGGTTTTATTTTTATTTTTTATTGAATTATCCCTATTTATATGGGTCATGGGTACATGGGTTAATTCCTTATTTTTCCACTAAGTCCACTCCTTATTGTGCCATGTGTCACGTTTTTCTTTAAACTGCCAAGGAAACTTTTATTCTCCTTAATCACACCTTCTCCAAGAAAAACGCACACCATTTCTTCACCTTCTTCACTTCAATTTTTCCTTCTTTCTTCAGCAAAATTAGGGCTTATAAATTTCGTCCTTCTTTTTCGAAAATTCACACTCAAAAATCAAAAGCACAAGAAGCATTTTTTTTCTACTGTATCATGGCATCTCCTCCTAGAAATCCTCTTCCAGCCGTTGATGATGTGAACAAGGATGCTGCAGCACCTGAACCAGCAGACCCTAATCTAGCCATCATCGTTCGTCCTGTCAACCTTGAAGCTATGCCGATCAGCCTTATTGAGCCCGGAGACGAGCTGAATCCGATTGACCCAGACAACTTCCAGAACGTGGGTCCCTCTTCCAATGCAGGAAGGTTTTCAACTCGCCGGTTCAAGCGCATGAATCCCTTCCCAGATCTGAATGCTACTGGATCACAACGCCGGAGGGGAGGACATTCTCCCAGCAGAGGTGGCAGAGGTGGAAGAAGAAGCGGCAGAGTCGGTCGCACTCCAGTTAGGCCAAACCCACCAAGAGGCCTTCATTTGGTTAATGAAGAAACTGATGATGAAGAAAGAGATCCTACTTTTGCAGAACCAAGCTCAAGCTCTCTTCTCAAGCTCTACAAGACTCACCTCCACCAGCATCAACTCAGGGGGAGACATTTCAGTCCAACATGGCAGCAGCTCCCTCTCAACATCCTGTTTCCGAAGATGTTGCTGCACATGTTCCTGAAAATGCTGATGCACCTACTGTCTCAGACAATGCTTCTCAAAATGTTGCTGAGGATGCTGCTCCTTATCAAGATGAGGAAATGCCAGACTTTTCTGGGATGTCCTTTGCTGAGCATGTAGATATCCCCACTGCTGATGCCGAGGACTTTGCCACCACAGAAGAAACCTCACTTCCTACACCCTCAGCTCCAAATGAAGATCCTCTGGAAACTCTGGCAGAGGCAGCTGTTCAAGTGGATGCACCACCTTCCCAAGTTGAAGAGAAAGAGAAAAGTGTTGACGGTTGATGGAAGAAGATGTTGTCCCACCTGTTGCATCACCTGAGCCAGCATCCATCCCAGATGAACTTGAAGACTCAGAAGAAGATGAATCCTCTGAGGAAGAAGAGCTAGACTTGGATGGGAAGGTTTTGTCAACTCCGTTTGAGGTAGACAATGCCTTCAGTACTATCTTTTATTTTGAATCTGATTCAAATTTGGGTCCTCAACTCATGAATTGCCAATTCATTGAGGTAAAGAAAATTTCCAAGGATGAGTTTGATAGACATAGGATCACTGCATTTCTTGACCAAAGAAAAATCCTTAGTCTAGTACAGGTTGTCTGTCCTTGTGATCCTTCTGTTGTGAAGGAATGTTTCTGCCAATTTACAAATTTTTTTTAAAGAAAAATTCTCCAAATTTTGGAAAAGTTTTTGTGCGAATCAATTTTCTCTTTTTTACAAAATTATCAACTCTCATTTACAAACTCCTACTGTGATTGATGAGGATAATTATGGTGATTTTACTGAAGTTTGTAAAACTCTTTTTGGCAAACGTTTTAAATCCCTCTCGCATCTACTCCATTCTACTTTCTCAAAATTTGGGCCAAGATGAATCCATATCTTCACACTCCACTTGGCATGATAATTGTTTCTCAAAATTTTCTCAAAGCTCCTCATGTCCAAGATCTTCCCTGGAATGGAGATAATTTTCTCTCAACTGAATCAGGTCAAAATAATCTTGGTACTGAAGGTGTTGCTCCTCATGTTGACAACATCCCTGACAATCTTGTTTATGTTCCTAGAGATCTCTTGTTACAACAGCTTACTCACTCTCTAGCTCAGATTACCTATCACCAGTCCATGGTGGAAATGCTCCGAAAAACTCTTTCTGATCAAAAAGGGGGAGAAAAAGCTAGTCATGAAGTTGAAGCAGAGACTTCTCATCATTTGGATGCCAGAGGCAGAGAACATGGAGTTAATGAAGAAGAAGAAAAGAATGAGGGTGAAGCTGAAGGAGCAGAGGAAAGCAGCAGCAGCTGATACTGAGGACACTTTGGATATTCTGCTCTAAAGATTATTTTTATGAACAATATTTGTTTTTGTTCAGTTTGTTATGTTCCCTCAGATCTTTTATGCTAGGATTGCACTATTATTGTTATTTTCTATATTGGTTATCATATTCAGGGGGAGTTCAAGCAATGACTCAGGGGGAGTTCAAGTAATGACTAAGGGGGAGTTAAGCTAAAATTTAGTTTTGATCAGAAAGTTAAAAAGGGGGAGTTTGAATTACGTGGATTATTTTCACATTGTTTTTAACTTTCTTATTTTCTAACTAAATTTTAGTTATGGAATAAATAGTGCTTAGTGGGTTAAGTATAGTGCTTAGTGGGCTAAGTAGTGCTTAAGTGGGTTTAATTGTGAATATTATTCTAACTCCTTAAACTAACCCACTAACCCACTAACCCATGTTCTTGAGTGCTCTTGTAGTTGGTTTTCTTGCAGATCATGGGCTGAGGAGTGGATGCTTGGAATGCCTATAAATACCGACTTCAATACTCAAGGAAGATAATCGATTCTACGAAATAAAAAAACCGAGGGCTGAAGAATATTCACGAGTGTTTTAGAGTGGTTTTAGAATCGGTCGTTTGTACTCCTCATGAGTACAATCTTTACGTACTCCTTATGAGTACATTCTTTACGTACTTCTCATAAGTACATTCTTTGTAGTCTAGATTGTTTAGTATATATGTTTCTAGACTTGGTTGTAAGAATGATCAAGATAGTGATTCATTCATAAGTTCTTTACGTACTCCTCACGAGTACATCTTTGAAATCTAGAATTTTTAATATTTTTCTTTTTGTATCTAGATTTGATTGTAAGAATGATCTTGAAAAAGATTCATTCATAAGGAAGAAGTTTTCGCACCTCTTCTGTTTGTATTCTTGGAATACTGATTTTAATATATTTTTCGTCCTGTAAAGGGCAAGTTCACAAGTCTTTACTTGTGAACATTTTTTAATTCTGAGTATTGTTCTCTTTATTTCCGCTGCATGTTTGTTCAAGTGTCATAACACTTTAGACAACACCTCTGTATAAAACGAATTCGGGACCATAAATTCTTTCAAGTTGCACCATTAAACTACAATCAAATGTAAATTAGATGTTTTTTTCTGAAAAAAAAAAAAAACGTTAATCCAGTGGAGAAAAAATTCAGGATAGGACTTGTTTATGAACCTTGAATTAAAGGATCTCTATTGGCTCAGCCGCTTGTGTTAGAAAAATCAAGTGCACCGGCGAGGTGTGCGGTGTTACCGGTGGTGGTTAATCTAGCAGCGATGGTGGGTTGTATAAAATGAGAATAATGAGAATAATAAAGTTGTTTTGGGAGAGAAGAAGCTGAATTCATCACAATTTAAACGTTTAGGAGAGTGTGAATAGTGCTTCTCAATTTATTTTTCAATTTTTTTAACCAGATTTACCCTCAAAACGGCGCACTAAACAATATATCATATTAACCTCTAAAATAATAATTTTTTTAGAAAATAATTTTTTGTTTTGAATTTTTTTTATCCGGCATTGATTTTTTTTTTTTGAAAACTTTTTTTTTCTGAAATTTTTTTCCGGCCGGTCAACCACCGTTGATCGCCGGCCTCCGGCATTAACTTTTTTTTCGAAATTTATTTTTTCTTAGAAAAAAAATATTTTAATTAATATTAGTGTTGGCTACTAAATTACTGTCTCAAACAGTAATATTATTGTTTGGGACAGTAATATTATGAATATTATTTTTCCGACAGTAATATTATTAATATTACTGTCTAAGACAATTAAATTACTATTGGAGACAGTAATTTAGCAGCCAAGACAGTAATATTAATAAAAATAATTTTTCTTAAGAAAAAAAAAAGAAAGTCAATTAACAGTTAAATTACTGTATTCGACAGTTAAATAACTGCTGGAGACAGTAATTTAGCAGTCAATACAGTAATATTAATTAAAAATATTTTTTTTAAGAATAAAAAAGTCAACTAACAGATAAATTTTTGTCTCCGACAATTAAATAACTGCTGGAGACAATAATTTAGCAACGAATACATTAATTAAAATATTTTTAAAAAAAAAGGTCAATTAACAGTTAATTTACTGTCTCCGACAGTTAAATAACTGCTGGAGATAGTAATTTAGCAGCCAAGACAGTAATATTAATTATAATAATTTTGAAGAAAATAAAAAAAAAGTCAATTAACAGTTAAATTATCGTCTCCGACAGTTAAATAACTGTTGGAGACAGTAATTTAGTAGCCAAGACATTAATATTAATTAAAATATTTTTTTTAAGAAAAAACAAAATTATAAAAAAAAAACAAAAAAAAAAAAGTCAACGCCGGAGACCCGGCGGTAAACAGCAGTTGGTCTCCGGTGGTGGCGGGTCAAAATTGAAATTATGGTTAAAATTGGTTAATTGATGAAATTGGGCTAAATTGGAGTGTAAATCATGAAATTGGAGTTCGATTGAGTTTCAATGGATTGTGGGTAATTTTGGTATATATAAAAGGATTTTCCCTGTTTGCAAATAAGTTTGAATGAGCTGGATTTATTTGAAAGACAAAATGGGGCGTGAGGGTATTTATAGGAAAAAATAGGCGGTTCACGGTTCACATAACTCCAGAACCGGGCCCGTCCAGAGGGACACGGGCCGGTTCACAGTTCCGGTTCCGGTCCCGGTTCACCGGTCAAGGGGCCGGTCCGGTTCGTCAACGGGTCGGTTCCGGGCCAAAAACCGGGTCATGGTCGTGTCTAATTTCCCGTCACTTTGCCCTTCTCAAATGTAAATTGATCTTAGGGTTAATAGTAAAGAGGTTCATAACAAGGACACTTAATTAAAAAATGCACATGCAATTTTTTTGTCTTTCAAATAATTCCAGCTGATTCAAATTTATTTGCAAGTAGGAAAACCCTTTTATATATAAAAAAAATCTATATATTATATAAAAAGAGGATATATGTCCTCTTTGAATTACATGTGGCAAATTCCTATGTCATTTCCTCAAATCGCTTAGTTGGCAATAAATTGATGATGTGTAATACTCAATTGCTTATTAGCATTTTAATCTTGGTATTTTAAGGTCTTTCATATTTAACATTTGCACATTCATTTAACAATTACCATATATATATAATATTTCATGCATTTAATATCCTATAAATTCGAAAAATCTATCTTTTTAATATTTTAAATTTTTTCGAATTATATTTTCCATCTATAATTGTTTTTTAAATTCACAAAACTCAATTTTTAATGTATGAATATTCAACTTTTTTATAATACGTATACATTTTCGATTTTTTTTTATATTATGTATATATTTTTGAATTTTTTTATATTATGTTTATATTTTCGTATTTCTATGTATTTTTTCAGTATTAATTCTTTGAAATATATTATATTTATAGAATTTCGAAAATTTAATTGCCCAGTGCTGAATTTCGGCGGGGTTCTTCTCGGGCGAATCGGGGCCAGCGCAAGTCAGTTCTCTTCTCAATTGCGCATAAGACATGAGATAAGGGTGCCGTGAGAGGTTGATATGACTGATATCGGGATCCTTTAATGTCTGGGGCATTGCCTCGGCCAGACATCGTATCTCTTCGTGGTAACAGAGGCTCCTTACTCTTCCTCGCTTCGTTAGCCCGCGTATTCAAGGTTTGGTGAGATTCTTCTATCTTCTGCTGTCGGGCTTCTTCTAGATTAATGAACCTAGATGCTCTTCCCAATAAATTATCGAAATCAGGTGAGGGCTCCAGT
This sequence comes from Erythranthe guttata, assembly GCF_000504015.1. The sequence continues at coordinate 1,101,827 of NW_012194929.1, read as the reverse complement.
GCTAGAGCTCGAAAGAATTCATCATCCCTTAGTCCTTGCGAGAGGGCTGCCATTAGCACCTCGTCGCTAGTAGTGGGAACTTTTAAAGTAGCTGAAGTGAACCGTTTGATGTAGTTCCGGAGACTTTCTTTCTCCTTCTGTCGAATGCTGAACAATGACAGCGAAGTTTTTTTACATTTCTTCGAGCTAGCAAATTGATTCATGAAGGCCTTGGCAAATTGCCCAAAGGAGTGTATGCTTCCGGGCGGTAACAAACCGAACCAGGATTGAGCTGGCCCAGCCAGAGTGGGGACGAAAGCACGACATTTCACTCCTTCAGTGAGTTGATGGAGTGATGTTGTGTTGTTGAACCGACTCAGGTGCTCAGCTGGATCCGATGTGCCGTTGTATTCAAATAAAATAGGTCGATAATTAGCCGGTATAGGATCGTTATCGAGATGCTTGGCGAAAGGGCTGGTTCCTTCGAGAATTTGTGTTAGACCGCTCCGCAAAGCCTTTAGTTCGTTTATATCTCGCCTCAAACTATCGACCTCGGTCCTGACGCCCTGACTGTTGCCTTCTCCATTTTCCGAGTAACTATCGCATTCATCCTCAGCTCGCTCTTCGTTCGGGGGGCGCCTAAGGACCCTCCTAGGCCTGTTACCCTGGGGTAAAGACTGAGTGTAGTTCCGGATGGCCGTAGTGATCATGGCATCCACCTCGTCTTTGGTATACATACGCTCGTTAGGAGGTTGAACCGGGGCTGTGACCGATTTTTTCGAAGCGGCTTCACCACTTTGAAATTCAAAAGAAGGACTACCCGAGAAGGGAGGAATATGACCTTCCTTTTCGGGTGTGACCAGGCTGCATCCCGACTTATCCTTCAGAACAGACGACGGATCGGCAATGGGCGTGTCACGGGCTACTGCGTCTAATTCTTTTTGCAAGTTTCGGGCAATGGTGTCTCCTTGTTCCATAGTTCTCCACGTTTATAGCTCAGATCTGGACTTCTAGGGGCAGATGTAGTATTTTCCTGGAAGTTGTGCAACCAAAACTTTAGAACTTTCCCACAGACGGCGCCACTTGATTTGGTCCGTGGGGCTCTTTTCCTTCTCCGAAGCGCGTAATCCAATCTCCGGTAGAAAAACCTGCAACGCCGGGGGGGAGATCCCGGCGGGAAAGCTCCGACGATCAAGTTAGTTTGATCTTCAAGTATTATAATAGTAAAAGTATATGTAAAAAACGTGTGTGTAAATAGGTAATGCCTTCTCTATTTATAGATGATGAAACCTTGACCTCCAAGGTTTCCTTTTTTAGGGTTTGCTCCCCCTTCAAGCCACGTGTCTTGGGCCTTTATTATTTGGGTCTGTTTTGCCTCGTTCTTACACTGGTTTGCGAGCTACGGTATTTTTAACTCGTCATTCGGGGATCATAGTTTGATATTTCCCCTTGTAGCTAGCGAATTGATCCTTCTCGGTTCATATTTATTTGTCTCGGTCAGGATGGCCCGTATCATTCAAAAAATCCAATATAATTGCAGAGATATAATACATGTTTGTGTTTTTATAATGGTAATAATTTTATTTTATTTTAATGATTGTTGGTCGTGGAAACTTAACTATACGGAGTGGTTTTCATGTTTACGTAGCTGTTATACAGAGTGGTTTTCATGTGTGACATAGTTATCATAGAGAGTGATTTTCGTGTTTATATAACTATTTATCAGTGTTCTAAAAATCGGCCGAGGCGGCCGATTAATCGGTCTCCGAGGCGGAGGCGGTCCAAAACCTTTACGATTTTAGTGTAAAGGTTTGAAAAATCGGTTTTTTGCCTGTGAGGCGGTTTTAGGCGGTCTGAGGCGGTCCGAGGCGGTCCGAGGCGGTCAAACCTTTAAGGCGGGTCAAACTCGGTGGCAAAAATCGGTCAAAAATCGGTTTTTTTTTTTTTTTTTTTTATAATTCAAAATAAAAGTTGGGATTTTAATAAAAGAAAATATGAGTTTATGCCTTATTTTGTTTATGTTAATTGAACTAATGATGTATGCCAGAAATGTTCAAGAATAAATGTAAATTCAAAAAATTGCTTTTTTATTTATATTTTATAAGGATATTTATGTATTATGATCTTATAATTATTAAACTTTTATTATGTTATTAAGAATATATACATGATGGAGATATAACTATGTTTAAATATCTTTTTATATATGTTTCGAGTATTTATAAATAATATCTAGAGATATATTATATTAAATTTAAAAACCGATTTATTTCCGATTTATCACCGATTAATCACCGCCGCACCGATTAATCGTGAATCGGTGCCTGACCGACTCGGATCCGATTACCGCTTTTTACAACCTTGCTATTTATACAAAGTGGTTTTTATGTTCATGTAGTTGTTATACATAGTGGTTTTCAAGTTTACATAGTTGTTATACACAGTGGTTTTCATGTTATATAGTTGTTATACAGAGTGATTTTCATGTTTATATAGATGTTTATACATAGTGGTTTTCATGTTCATATAAAGTGGTTTTTATTTTAAAAAAAAACTGAAAGAGAAAAAAAACCATTTTTAAAAAAATTCGAAATTAAGAAAAAAGAAAAACCATGAAAAAACGAAAATAAAAATAAAACCATTTTTTAAATTAAAATAAAAAACATGAAAAATATAAATAAGAAAAAAAAAATTTCAAATAAAAAACCGAAATAAAAAAAATTACAAAATTTTCTTTTAAATCGAAATAAAGAAAACCATTAAACAAAATAAAAAAGAAAAGGAAAAAAAAAACTGAATTGGCGTGATGAAGGGAATTTTTTTGGAGAAGATTTGGGTGTCGATTAATGGTATAATTTTTTTTAAATTGAATGATTATACTAATTAATAATTAATGGGGGCATATATGGTTTTTTAGGCCCATTAAACTTATGTCAAATATCATTTACAAATAAAGGATTTATCAAGAAGTAAAATTTCAATGAGTGTGTTTGCCATATAGCCCCTATATCTAATGAGGGGGATTTGTTAAATTTTCCCGTCTTTATATTGTTGACATAATGTATGTCCTAATTTTGGCCATCAAATGCAAACACGACTATTTATAGGGGCTATATGACAAACACCATTCATTGAAATTTTACTTCTTGATAAATCTTTTATTTATAAATGATATTTGACATAAATCCAATGGGCCTGAAATACCACATATGCCCCACTAATTATTAATTAGTATAATTATTCAAATTAAAAAAGACTTATACCCATAATTTACACCCAAAATCTTCTCCAAAATTATTCCCCCATCATATCACGCCAATTCTGTTTTTGTTTTTCCTTTTCTTTTTTTCTTTTTTTTTTTTATTTTAGTTTTCTTTATTTCGATACTTATAAAAAAATGTAATTATTTTGTTTATTTATCTTTTATTTTTTTCAGTTTTTTATTATAAATTATTTTTTTTCCTTATTTATATTTTTCATATTTTTTTATTTTAATTTTAAAAAATGATTTTATTTTTATTTTTCGTTTTTTCATGGTTATTTTTCTCAAGTTCGATTTTTTTTTTAAAATGGTTTTTTTTTATTTTCTTTCCAATTTTTTTAAATAAAAACCACTCTTTATAAAATTGAAAACCACTCTGTATAAAACAGTTATATAAACATGAAAACCACTCTGTATAATAACTATGTAACATGAAAACCACTCTACATAACAACTATGTAAACTTGAAAACCACTCTGTATAACAATTATGTCAACATAAAAACCACTCTGTATAAACAATTATATAAACACGAAAACCACTCTATATAACAGCTGCAACATGAAAACCACTCTATATAACAACTATGTAACATGAAAATCACTCCGTATAATTACAAATTCCCATGACCAACAATCATTAAAATAAAATAAAAAAATCTGAATAAAAATACAAACATGTATTATATCTCTGCAATTATATTGGATTTTTGAAGCTCCCAACGGAGAAAAGTGAGAGAAAAAACACGTAGAGAGTGAGAAAAGGAGAGGTCATTGTCGGTTGCTAAACAAACAGTAACACCCCTAAAAGAGATTAAAGGGTTCTTCTTTGTTTGCTTCGTTTTTGTGATTCCCATGTGGGTTGGTGTTAAATCTTGAGTTTGCCGATTAAAATGGAGGTTATTAGATAGGATAGAGATAATATGGTCATTAAATAGCTAACTAACTCCCTAATTATTAGGATCCCTTAATGGAAAAAATATTATATATCTTTTAATATCAGAATTAAATATACTTTTTTTTTTGTAAATTAGGGGTATAATGGTGAGAATTAAATGTTTTTAATTAAACAAAATTATTTTGGATTTATCTTGAAAATGTAAAATAAAATTGGACTTATTGTAACGATACTTGTGTAATGAGGGAGTTTTGTCAAATTATCCCCTATTTATAATACGTAACAACCACATGTTTTTGAAATATATTGTAATTGCAATAACTATATAGAATAAATAAAAATTGAATTTATCTAACAAATATTAAAATACAATAAAATAATAATATTATGAATTTTGAAACTTAAATCATGGAGGGTATTTTAGACAAAAAACATGGGATCGGTTTATTTAAAAAACTATTTTTTATCTGAATCTATGTGCATTTAAGTTCCTTAACTTGTTATTGGCCTATTTGCCATTTACACTTGAATTAAAGCACTTATCATTATTATTTATTACTTTAACCATTGAAAATATTTCAGCTACAATTAACTATTAATGCCCCGTTTGGTTGGCAAGATAAAATTAGTCAAAATAAAATTAAATAATCTAGTGAGACCCAATTATTTTATTGGAGCTTGAAACGTCTAACAAAAAAAACTCATTAGAAGGAAAGATAAGGCAAGATAAGCCATGATTATATAATTTTGGCGGATCGACCCGACAATTTATTGAGGATACAAAACATTAAATTAAGTCCAACTATTTAGGTAATCATAACTTATCTTGGCAACCAAACGAGGCCTACTCAAACTGAGTTAAACCAAGATTAGAAGTCAAAACTAGATATTAGATAGATTTAACATGAAACCCAAACAAATTTAAAACTAGGGGTTTTGTAAGGTCTTTGAGCAACAACTTTGTTAATCTAGGTTTAAGTATTTTATTTTTTTTCACCAAAAAGCACATATCTTTTACATATATGATTAATAAAGGTAAAGTTAATGTTTATGTTAAAATTACCCACAACCCTATAAACTCAATTCATAATTGAAACGGTAATTTAACTTCAATTTCTTTAATCTTGACCACAAAAATTCGATTATAACTTTTTTTTTCCTGAATTTTTTTCGTCACTCCAGCGCCGGAGCTGACTTGATTTTTTACACCTCTTAAAATACGGCTCATCGCCCCCATAAAAAAACCCTAGACAAGATTGAATTAAAACATAACTGAAGTATAATGTGATAATTGAAGATAAGGTGATAATCGACCATGTTGCAAAACTTGGCGTTTGGTCAAAAATTGCAGGCAAGATCCTTAGGACTACACACTCTTCCTAAAGCATATATTTGCATACGTTTTAATGTTTATGTTGGCCAATATTCTAACAAATAATTTTTTTTGTTGAACATAGTCACTAACATATTATTTGCTATAACCAAAGTAACCATACCGAATATTTCTTTTTATATTTGTCATGTATTTTTCTGTCGAGTGGATTCAGCAAAATGGTAGTGGAGTCAGCACATGCTATGCCCATGTCAGACATTAAAATGGTAGGGGATGAAACTTTTATAGCCATCTGATTGGATTTCAGAGTCTTTGAGCAATAATATTAAATATTGTCTCAAAGGTAGAAATACAAACGAGTTAATTTGCAAGGAAAAAAGGGTTTCAATATTAAATTAGTGTGAAAAGAGAAAGGAACTGTAAAGAATTTTATACACAAAAAACGGAAATTTCAGTGAAAACACTGAAAAACCCATTGGCAGTCAAAATACAAAATAATAAAGTAATAAATATATATGTCTATGAGAAGAAACGTGATCATCTTAAAAACAGATCACCTTAAGTAGTTGAAATAGAGGGAGTTGGGAGAGAAAAGTGGATCACTGCTCATGTGCTAGATGGCTCTGAGATACCTGTGAACAAAGAACACGTGAACTAAACCGGGGTTGATCCGGCAAAAACCCTTCCGACGTTCAAGTCAAACATGCGGATTGTAGAAGAAGTTGAGAGAATACGAATTGTCGAATTATCAAAATAATAGGGCGTACATTTAATAAATGAATTAAATCGTTATTTATACCTTGTCGATTGGGCTGAGGTTAATTTGTGGGGCTCAAACCTTTTTTGAAGATGATTGGGCTTTCGTAATAGTGTTCTTCTAAATCGGGTTCGTGGCCCAGTAGATAGAGAATTGTAAGCTTATTGAGCTGACCCAATTAGGCATATCATTAGCCCCCACTCTCAAGTCGATGAGGGAGCCAAGTCGAAAAGGGTACCGGATCGTGTCGAGAGTAGATCGGTGTTGTAGTGTTACGTCAATCATTAGCGTGGCGTGGAAAATAATAATTTGCATTTATCCGTTTGAGAGCGCGCGCAATTTGGTGAGGCGCGTTGGAGAGAACGCGCGATTTAGTGAAGCGCGTCGAAATTCACGCACGATTTGGTGAAGCGCGTTGAAATTCACGCGCGATTTAGTGAAGCGCGTGAAAATCCGCACGCGGTTTAGTGAGAGGGAGCTGACGTACGATTGGATGGAGTGGAGGAGGGCTGCCTTGGAAGCAGCGCGATTGGATGGAGGGAGGAGGCCTGATGTGCGTTGAAATTCGTGCGAGGTTGGTGGGCTGACGCGTATGGAAAACCGAGCGATTGGATGGAGGGGAGGGGATGGCCGCGCGATTTGACAGCATTGAAGTCGTGCGGCGCGTGCGCTGCACGCGCAGAGAGAGAGGGGAGCAGGGGCGTGCGATGCACGCGCGGAGAGGGGAAGCGCAGGCGTGTGCGCTGCACTCGCGGAGGGAGAGTGCTAATGTAAAGTGCGTGGGTAACACGCGCGCGTGGGTACGTGGCTCCACACGCGAGTCCGCTTTTTATTTCTCTTTTCTAGGCGTGCGCGGACCGAGGCGCGCGATTTGCAATCGTGCGTATCGTGCACGCGCTCATCTCTTTTTTTTTTGGAAGGACACGTGACCTGAGTGGCGCAAAATTGTAGGTTCTTCATTTTGTCTTCATACTTAGAGTAGAAGGGTTTGCCCACTACTATTTTATTTGATGTTTATATTGTATCACATTGTCATTGGTTTGACGCGTTGCTCGTATGTATTTACATTTAACATTGTGCGCGATGTACTTGATGAGGGATGAGTCTCTCAAGATTTTTTGATGGGGATCGTGTCTCTTGTTAGACCTCATGGGTCGTAAGTATGTTAGGACCGTGGCCACGTTTTAAATGTAGGACCCAATGAAAACAGATAGAGAAGTTGATGAAATCAAGCTGGCCAAGCTATATAGATCATCATAACATCTCGAAGTGTTCTCAGGGTTAATGTTGAGTTGAGCTAATAATTATGTAGTGACAGAGCAATAACACCGAGTGTAAGGCAAATAATTTGTTTTATTCATTGCTTGAAAATGTGAAGGTTACAAGCCTACTTGAGGCAAATGTAACTAAACAAGTAGAGAGCGAATCGCTCGAAATACTTAAACTTGTACTAAGTAGATGATGTAGGTTTTTCGTCCAATTGATGTAGAGAGGTGAGGGGATGCATTATCCTTAGGGTAGAATAGTCCCCCAATTTAAGATGATGTGATCACTAACTTTGTTATGGCCTCGAAAGGCTCCAAGTTTCATTGACATCATTGGAAGTCCAGAGACGTAGGAGATCGTCCATGAGATGTCGACGATTGTCGTCGGTCATCTCTTCGCCGGGTGTCGAAGTGATCTTCATCTCTTTTCCTCTTGGGAGGAGCGAGGGTCGAAGCTTCTTAGATGCGCACGTGTTTCCCAGCACGACTCAATAACTCCTCCAGAGTGGCTGGAGGTCTTCGGGCGATAGATTCCTTGAATCTACCTTGCTTCAAGTTTTGTTGAATGATTCCAGAGAGCATGTTTCCTCCCACGTTAGGAACTTTATGAGCTGCCTCTACAAATCGTTGAATGTAGTTGCGGAGGGTTTCGCCCTTTCTCTGAGTGATAGTGAAGAGGTACGCGGGAGTCTTAGCGTACTCCTTGTTTATAGCGAAACGGTTGGTGAGCGATCCGTCAGTTGGGAGTAGGGGTGGAAATCGGACGGATCGGATCGGATTTAGGCCTTTCGGAATATTTCCGATTTTTTTCGGAAGTCAATTAGCCATTCCGATTCCGATTCCGATTTTTTCGGATTTTAAAAATGGATTCCAATTCCGATTTTTTCGGAAATTTCGGAAAATCGGAATTTTTCGGAATTTTTCATTTTCGGAATTTTCGGAATATTTTCGGAAATTTTCGGAATATTTTCGGAATATTTTTGGAATTTTCAGATTTTCCAAAAAAAAATTTTTTTTTTTCAAAATATATAATTGAATGAATAATATTAATAATAATAAAAATAAAAAAAGACCTACTTCATCATATAGACAGACACACAGTAGTACAGGACTAATAACCTCAACAACAAACACAAAGACCTGCTTTCTTGATGAAATTAAATTATAAAAAAAAAAAGAAATAAAGGGAACAAGCATGCCTAGGTTCAAAATACCAACAATACAACACCTAATATACATCCAAACAAAAACACCGAGAGGGCATCCAGCCATCCACATTGAATCACTCTCCAATTTTGCTCAATTGTTAACCTTCAATGTATTGAAATCTACAATGAAAAAACACGCAAAAATATTAACATTTAGAAATAATTGTAACAAAGTAAAAGTATTATAAAATTGAAGAACAATACATACTCTTTTCTATTAATAAGAGCTTATCGATGTCTTCTTCAACATTAACTAAAGGGCTGCTTCTTAAACCAATCATTGAGAAGGATATATTAGGGGGTGTGTAATTCACTGAAAACTCATATACATCAAACCAAAGGAGCTTATTGGGTCTTAAGAGAAAGAAAAAAAAAATCGATCTTTGTAACAGAAAAAGGAGATGAACTCATAAATTGTACTTATGAAACATACATCTTAAACTTTCAGCAAATATTTTGAATTGCCATATAAGATGTTTTGACATTAATAAGTTAGCCACAACCAAGAAGCATCTCAATAGGAGAGTAAGAAAAAACAGGAATCATAAGATTGATACAAATTATGTACTAGAATAAGACATTCATGAAGAAGCACCTCAAAAGCCCCTCTAACAGTTCATAAAATTAATAAATGGGAGACAACTTACCATCTCAAAAGCCCCTCCAACAGTTCCACTTAAAATGTTGCAACATAAACATTTATCAAAGGATTATCCTCCACAATTAATCTGCAGGTTGCCCCTCTAAACATTTTGAATCCAAGTTCAAACAAATTCAGTAATAGATATAATAAGTAACTAGGGCAGTAGGTTTAAGGTTGCAGAAGGAAGGAAGGAAAACAGGGGATTGACATGTTCTGCCAATAATTTTTTTTTTTTTTTTTTGCAATTTTAAGAGTAATAATAGGAAGATTACAAAAAAAAAATAGAGAATGGATTTCTATGAAATACCTCTAGAATGAAGGGATGCGGCTGGTGCTCGGTGGAGACAACAAGTGGCAGCGCGGCTAGTGCTCGGCTGAGAAAATAAGGGGCGGCGCGGCTGGTGCTCGGTGGAGACAATAAGGGATGAGGCGGCGCTGGTGGTTCTCGGCGGAGAGATGAGCGGGACGGGCTGGGGGCCGTGGTGGTAGGAGAAATGGGCGATTTACGAGAGAGAGTAAAGGGCTTGGTGCAGCGGCGGCGCAAACGTAAGAACGAAAAAGAATTAGGGTTTACAATTGAAGTTTTGTATATCAGTACATGTTTTGAACCTTTTAAATATAAAAATAAACAAGTAATTTAGTATTATAATAATTTATAAATATTAATAATAATCGGAAAATATCGGAAATAATCGGAAAAAAAATCGGAAAAAATTGGAAAAAAATCGGAAAAATCGGAACAAATTTCGGATCGGAATTCGGAAATTCGGAAATTTCGATATGTATTTCCGATTCCGATCCGATTTTTTTCGGAATTTTCGGAATTCGGAATTTCGGAATTCGGAATTGAAAAAACCGTTCCAAAATCGGAAATTTTCGGATCGGATTCGGCGGAAATCGGAAATTTCGTTCCAATTTCCACCCCTAGTTGGGAGAGAGCATCAATTGACCCAGTGGGTGATAAGTGTTCATTTTGCATGATTTTCACTTATCAATTCTTCGAGTTTTGGTCTTCGTTCATCCGATTTTTCGACTTTATTTGTATATATTATGTTGTTTTTGTTTTATTTATATTTTAGAAAAAGAGAAGTTGTTTTTGCTGATTCGAAACGATTTTGGAAGCGAAGCCGAAAATCAAACCAAACACGTGCAAAAGTGCATTCTCGCGGATTGTGGCAGTGTTTGGCATTTTATGCATAACGTTCGCATAAAACCTCCGATTGAGCTTATTCCAGCGGCCTTAGAAAGCTAACTTCAATATCTACAGCTTTTGTGACATGCAACATTTTCAAATTCGGGCTACAAAATGGTCAAAACATGGCTTGAAGTTGACGCAGACAGCCAGATCGCGATCACCTTTCCTGTATCGCGATATGGGGTGTCTTACAAAAGGTTTTTTTATCAGGACCCAAATCGCGATCCACTTTCCTGTATCGCGATCTGAGGGGTCTTACATAAGGTTTTTTGATCAAGAACCATATCGCGATCCACCATTCCCGTATCGCGATCTAGCAAGGCGGTGGGCAGTTTCCAAGGCTGCCAGATCGCGATCCAAGAAGCCCAGATCGCGATCTGGGGACATAATTCGAGACCACATATTTTTCTTTGATTTCTTACTATAAATAGAAGTTCTCTTCTTTATTTTTAAAATCAAGACCTCTTCTTCGACTTTTCTTCGGTTTTTCTTCGGTTTTTGCCAGTTCATCCCGGGAAGTTTCGACGAGGGTTTTTCATAAGCTTTTTCTTTACGTTTAGTTTATGATTTCTTGTGTTCTTCATTTGTAATGAACTGAGCATTTTCTTTTAGGGAAATGAAACCTCGTATATATTGATTTTGATTTCCAGATATGTGATCTATTTGTCGTTCTTTGATTCTGTTTATGTTTTCTTGTATTAAATGCTTTCGATTGTTTGGCCAACAGTTGATTGATTCTAAAAGGGAATGAACTCGAGAGAGGATTTCTCGTTTGATTTTAGGAAAACATAGCTTCGGTTGTGGAAACAGAGACGTGATGCACCTCGGGTAGCCCTTAAAGACTTGACCTAAATGCTCTCTTAATATCAGGTTCTGAACGGAGACGTCGGACCTGTGGGTAGACTCTAACTACACTTGAGACGGGGGTTAGGGAATTTTAGTGTATGGGTTAGCGAACATAGAATTGACAATAGATTCGGATTCGTAGATCTTTATCGATAGTACAAAACTGGTGGATTTTACCCCAGAAGCCATTACACGTCGGAATTCCTTGCTTGTCCTAGCGAACCGGTGTTTTTATTTATTGGTTCTTTTTAGCTTCATTTTATCTCCCATCCTTTCGACCGTCTAGATAAAGTTTAGGATAGTATAATTACTGTACTTGGTAAATTTAGGAACTTAATTCCCCGTTGATCGATATTTGGAATTCACTATTCTACAAAACGTGATACTGTACACTTGCGTTAATTTATACGTAGGTTTTACGCGTATCAGTGGGCAAGGAGTTGAACCAGCTCAATGCTCATTCAGAGAGCGTTGCACGAAACATCCTGCACATAGCCGCATCAGTTGGGCCATATAGATCTGCCATGGTGTAGAACTTTTCAAGGTACTCATGTGGGTCATTAGTTCCATCGAACTGTGGTAAACTCGAGATCTTTACCCGTTGGGGTAGTATCTCATTGAGTATTGCTACAATGAAGGGACTTTGCCTGTATGTATTGCCCTTCCGTCAATAGGATTACTTATGTGGGGAAGGTGATTCGAGCGAGGTATCCAACTGCTAATTTCAATCTCTCCACCATTGTGTGGTGGAGCTTGTTGGCGAGAGGCGTTGCCTCTTAGAGGTGAACGTGGGTCTTGTCGCCCAGTTCGTGCATCATAGCGATGAGTAGCTTGTTGCATCCGAGACCTATGGTTTAAGGTGGGTGCGGTATCCGCTGGCGGTGGAGGTTGTTGTGCCTCGGGTGGAGCTGCAGGGGAAGTGTTGAATCCCGTTGTGGCGATGTATTGTGCCATTGCTTCAGTGGTAGCACGAGCAGAAGCTTCCGCAATCATGCGTTGGAGGCCCTCTTCGGTTATATGAACCGTTCGAGGAGCAGAGAGTGGTGGATCTTGCATGGGATTTATCTGGATAGCACGAGGTAGATCGTGATTACGAGGAGGAAGTGGCAAGCCAGAGCCTCCGCGAGGTGGGAGGTTGTTAGCATTGTTACGTTCTCTCCGAATAGATGACTCATGGACATCATGCGCGCTACGTGATCTTGTATGCTTTCTCACAGACGGCGCCATTATGATGATGCTAAAAATTAGATCACCTTAAGTAGTTGAGATAGAGAGGGCTGGGAGAGCAAAGAGGATCACTGCTCACGTGCTAGATGGCTCTGAGATACCTATGAACAGAGAACACATGAAATAGGCCGGGGGTTAATCCGGCGGAAACCCCTCCGATGCTCAAGTCAGACGTGGGAATTGTAGAAGTAGTTGAAAGAATACGAATTTTCGAAGTCAGACGTGGGAATTGTAGAAGTAGTTGAAAGAATACGAATTTTCGAATTGTCAAGATAATAGGGAGTACATTTATAAATGAATTAATCGTTATTTATATCTTGTCGATTTGGGCCCAAACCTTATTTGAAGGTGATTGGACTTTCGTAATAGTGTTCTTCTAAATCGGGTTCGTGGCCCAGTAGATAGATAATTGTAAGCTTATTGGGCTGAACCAATTAGGTATATCAAAACGTATAGGCCTTTTTCTTTGCAAAGTCCTAGCTACGATGATTTATAATGACTTTTCAGTTCATCAATATTTAGCTCCGCTTCAACAATAGGATAATCTTCCATTACGCAATGCAAACCGTTAGATTGGATTCTAAAACAAACTATATAAAGAAAACAATATAATTAAATAATTAATCATAACTAAAACAATATAATAATCAGATGAATATGAAACCATAAACAGTAACGTTATATACGATTTTATGGTAGTGCTTTCCTATGCTGAAAGCGTATATAGCTCGGACAGGGTTTGGTAGAATTGCACTGATATTGCTATTGAGACTGAGTATAGATATCATTAGAAAATAAACAAATATAAGTTTTGGATTATATGTAGAAGTAAATAATTGTATTTCCATATTGTATTTAATGTTAATGTTGCCCTTGAGATGAAGTTTAGATAATGTCCTGAATTTTTTAAGTCGGTCACAAAGCTACTTTTTTATTAAGCTAATGATGATTTTATAAATAGATCTTTTCAATTAAGAAAATTGGGCTCCTCCCTACAATTCTTTTCCATTAAAGTAGAGAAGAAAAGGTGTCATCTGAAAATGTTAATTGGCAAAGAGCCATTATAGTCAACTTATTCTTGTATTAGAAATTGATTATTCTTTCTTTCTAAATTACATATTTGATAAAAATAAGAAATTATTTTTCTTAGATAAATAGTTAGAAATGACTAGAAGAACACTACAAAGACATTCCAACTTATCATTCCCTTCTTTAAGATCTGATGGTTCAAATAGATAAGGCCGCATTGTAAAGCTCTGTCGACAACGAATTGGCTCGTTCAATGCAGATGCAATATATCTGCCCACTTTTGTAAAATCATTATCTTTCATCTCACTATTTGCTGTGTTAAGGTAATATATGGCGCTTTTGTAATTCATGTCACACGATTTATATTGTTCTTTCTTTGCTCTATCGCATGTTCTCAGACTCAACATAGCTATAGTATTTTTGGTCGATTGAGCAGAGGATTTGGTCAAGTTCATAGAGATTTTCCAAAGCTCCGGTGGAGAAGAGGCATTTCTCACTTTACGATTTGAATTTAGAATTTGTAAACACAACTTCGGATTTCTTGATTTCTTGCAAACCTCACAGATCAAACAGTTTGATTTTTCTGCTCTGATCTTTAACAATGTTGTGCTGATAATGAATGCAAAGAGTATGAAAATGATTGATTTGATTGCACATAAGGACATTTTGATTTCAATTTTCGATTTTCGATTTCTTCTGATTTGAAGCTCAACTCTCTTATGCCTTTTGAAATTTGTTGAGTGCTACAGATTTGGCAATTTGTTATTATGAATTTATGCCGAATTTGTTAATGTAAAGTGTAACCATAATATACATTTATTATAAGACCGGCCGGCTAAGCTTATTTTAAATAGCTTGTAAGCTCTTACGTCTATAAGTTGTTTTCAGAGATGATAAGTTGTTTCATATCATTTTTTTTATTAATTTTTTAAGTGTTTGGATAACGTGTTTATTAGTTATTCTCCATTATAAGATCTTAAATAGAAAGGTAGAATAGAGGTACTTTTTAAGAAAGATCTTAAAAGCTTTTCAACAACTTATTTTTTTGAATTTTAAGATTTTTTCAGAAAAATTACCAAACACTTTGAAAGAATCTATAAGCTTTTAAAATGGGATTACGTTGATCACTTCGTATTTATTGTTTCTTTCCTAAAATAATAATTTTTCTGTCAATATCATATAAATTCATCACACTAGTGCAGAAAGGAATTAATGGTCATCCAGAAATGAAATTTTCAATTTTCCCTTGAATTAAGCACATAGTAATACTACTAAAAATATGATTGGACAAGTAGATTTGGTTCATTATTAAAAACAATTTATGTGGAAGATTTTAGGGGAAACAACAGATAAATCCCTAATCCAAAATACAAAACACAGATCAGTCCCTATGTAGTTTCCCCAAGCAAATCAGTCCCTACTCACGCGCCTAATATGCAGATCAAACCCTACTGAAATGTGCAAATATTAAAATACCCTTTACTTTATACTAATTTTACATAACTTATTTTAAACCTCCAACGCGCTGTTTGTGTTACACGCTCTTTGCCCGTTACATTTCAAAAATCAAACAACAAGAAAGAAGCTAAAAAGGCGCAGAAAAAAACCACCGTTATCAGTTTATACCCATTTCCAGACAAAGAAGAAACAGAAAAGAAACAAAGAAGAAAGAAACAACAAAGAAGGAAGAAACAACGAAGAACAAAGAATCAACAAAACGTAGAAAAATAATAAAGCGAAAGGAAAAATAAAAATAAACAAACCCATTTCTAGACAATATGCAGGGTAAACAACAAGGTTTTGTTTTTTATTTTTATTTTCATTTTCTTGGAAACAAACCCATTTGGGTGTTGCTTAAGCTTGCAAAAAGGCTTATTTGTTGTAGAATTGCATGATTTTGAACATATCCACTCATGGGTATTATGCCTTGACTTTATTTGGTGTTTTCCCTAATCATAAGATCGGTTCCAATATCTGTTGTTCTGTTGTTTGGATTTGCAAAGATCATTTATTTGTTGTCGAATTTCATGCTTTTGTAACAGTTTCCTCCTGGGTATTATTCTTCGGTGACATTAGCATGTCCCCAAAGCATTTTGAGTCCTAACAAGGGTTTTGTATAGGATATGGGAAAGAGGTTTATTGTATTTTTCGTACTGGTTCTACAGTATGTGTCATGCGCAGTAATGGTATTAATAGTGCATTTAGATGGTATTGACACAGGGTACTCGAAGTACTCTCCCGAAAGCATTTAGTCCTAACAAGGGTATATGTCATATGTAATAATGGTATTGCTCTTGACTTCAGACGGTATTAACACAGGGTACTCGAAGTATAATGTTTGATGGTTCTGTAGTATGTGTCATATGCCACAATAGTATTGCTAGTGCCTTTGAATGGTATTGCTAGTGACTTTGGATGGTATTGACACAGGGTACTGGAAGTATAATGTTTGATGGTTCTGTAGTATGTGTCATATGCCACAATAGTATTGCTAGTGCCTTTGAATGGTATTGGTAGTGCATTCGAATGGTATTGAGAAAAGGTACTGGAAGTGTAATGTTTGATTGTAATGTAGTATGTGTCATATGCAAGAATGGTATTGCTAGTGCCTTTGAATGGTATTGCTAGTGCATTCGAATGGTATTGACAAAGAGTACTGGAAGTATAATGTTTGATTGTAATGTAGTATGTGTCATATGCAAGAATGGTATTGCTAGTGCATTTGGATGGTATTGAACGAAATTACTGGAAGTACTAGTAGTGGAACTTTATAGTACGTTGTATTTGTTATAATTGTACTTTTCTGTGTATGTAATTGTCGGAATTGATGTAAAAGAAGATAGCAGCAAGCTAGCAATAGACTGCAGGTGTGAAAAAGCTGATATGGAAGATGTGAAAAAAGCTGATGAAGAAACAACATTATGAAGAACTGAAGAAAAATCCCTTCTATCACTACATGGACATGCCTAAAATAAACCACAGCTTGCATAGGGTTGCGTCTCTCATGCAAGCGTACAATGTAAAAGATCGGGCCTTCTGGTTTGGGGGAAATACTATACGCTTAGAATTCACTCCGCAGCAATTATCTATTGTATTAGAGCTGCAATACGAAGTCGTACTGGTCGATGTGAATACGGAAGGCAGAGACACTGATTTCATTACACGTATTTTTTATGGTAAATTATCATTAGTGACGAGGCCATATATTGCTTTTAAACTGGAGGCCTATGCAGTTATGACCGATCAACAATGTGTTGAAGATTTCAGCAGATTGTACACTATTTATCTATTTAATATTTTTCTACTGCCAAAGGGTAACAAAACGTTAGAAAGATGGATTTATCCGCATGTAGAAGATTTGGAGTTTTTAGGGTCTTTTGCATGGGGAAAGTTGGTATATGATTTTCTTGTTGAGAATATGAAGATGTATTTGAGGGGGGGATTAAAGTATTTTGATGGATGCACTATCGGCTTATTGGTAAGTGATACCTAATAGTGAATATATATTATGTCATATTGAATATACCAATTAATAGTGATTCCAAAATGAGCAGGCATGGGTGCATGAAAGGATCACGTTACTGGGGGTCTCCACCAGTGTTTACAAATTTCCCCGGTTCTTCCGGTGGCAAAACAGCAAAATCCCAACCGATGAAGAAGCACCTAGGTTTTTTTTTATCAGATAAGGAAAGTACAGGTAATACTATGAGTTACAAAATATATAATGTATTAGGTATTTGCTAACAATTTTTTTACGTTTATTAGGTTATACCATTTTCTGTGTACCCAAAAGAGAAAGCGTTGCTTTCTCCAGTTTTGAAAATAATTTCTGGTCCAGTTGTTGCAACAAAGCCAATGATGAATGTTGATAGGTTTGTTGAAATAAGTTCTGAAAGTAGTGAAGATGAGATTGAAGATGTGAAAACAACACCTATAAGTTATTAATACAATAAACCCTAAACTACATACTTCCATTCACATTGGAACGTATTATATGTCAACTAATATAATACTTATAACATGTTTCATACCATTGTTTTATTTTAGTTGCAGCATCATTCTCCAGAGGCAATACCCGATGAAGGAGATCAAAAGAAGAATAACAAAAAAAGGAAGAGGGGGAATGTAAGAGTAACAGAAGAAAAAAATAAAGAATAAAAAAATGCAAAGTAAAAGTAAAACATCAGCATTAAAGAGAAAGAAAAAGAAAGAGAAAGAGATAGAGATAGAGAAAGAGAAAGAGAAAGAGAAAGAGAGAGTGAAAGAGAGAGGAAGACAGAAAAAGAGAGAGAGACAGAGACAGAGAAAAAGACAGAGATAGAGAGAAGGGAAAAAGAAGCGAGAGCAGAAGAAGGAGAAAAAAATGGAGTAGAGGGGATAGAAGGAGAATGAGAATGAAATGAAGTAGAGGAGATAATAGAAGAAGGAGAGAGAAATCAAGGAGAGAGCAATGAGGGACAGGAAAGTTCCACATGCCCAAAGTCAAAGGCCAAAGTTCCACGTGGGCGAGGACGAGGACGAGGACGTAGTCGTGAACAAGTTCCTGTGTCCAAGGTTTCGGTTCCACTCCTTGTGATCAAGGTATTTATGATTATAATATTAGTATTACATTATTATTAATTTATGTCATAGTTGGTGTGAATTATTCGTTATATAGAATGTCGATTGTTACCGGGGAAGAAAGGACTACGTACGTCGTGATCAAATATCCGAAGAAGAGAGGATATTGTTGGATATGTTCTTGGAAAATGTTGATTTAGGGTAAGAGCACAACCACCTTGATAGTACATGTTAATGTATTTAATGATATATATCAAGTGAATACATAGTACATGTTGACCGCATGTCATAGTATGTAGTAACTTTGTACATAGTATAAGTTTACTTATCCAATAGTACATGTTGACTGCATGTTATAGTATGTAGTAACTTTGTATATAGTATAAGTTTACTTATCCAATAGTATGTGGTCATGTCTTATTGTAGTGAAATTATTGAGGAGAGAGGCCCACATCAATTGACGGGAAGGCATATGTGCGAACTTTTATTTGATGACTTGTTGAGTGCAGAACACATAGATTTTTACTTGCATCTATTATGTTCCGGAATCTATCATGAACCAGCATGGACATGAGATTGATTACCTTGACTCTCCTGCCCAGGTATATAGTGGTTTAACAAATATGTTGCATACATTACAATGTTTATCTAATATTTTCTATTATGTTTCGTATCAAGAGTTACTGTCGCGACCTCGGGTGGACGTTGAAAAAATGGGCGATGCCAAGTTTGATTGTCTTCTCAATGAATTTACTATTTTTTGAACGATGGCGTTTGACAAGCTAAACACAGCAAATATCTTCAGTAAAAAGTTTGTGATGATACCTATCAATTCCAGTGAACACTGGTTCCTGCTTATTCTGAACCCTACAGATAACTGTATTTACCATTGGAACTCCATAGACTATTCTCCGACTTTCCCAGGAATTGTGAATTATGCCGTAAGCCCATAGTCTTGTAATTAGTTATTCTTTATGTACTCGCTTTGTTTTAGACTGATATAATATTTTATTTTCGTAGGCCTCGTTTTACAGCAAGGTGATTGAAAGAAGGTCTGGGTTGGAGATACAATCCGAAGCTCAATGGGTTCATGGATGCAGGTAGCAGGATGGGAATCTTGATTGCGGCTTGTTTGTCTGCATGTGGGCATATTGTCATGCTGTACACATTACAGATATTTGGTTTAAGGCAAAAACTTGCGATATCAAAACACTTCGCCCTAAACTAGCAATTATCTTTCTGAGGCATCGCGGAGTACAAGTCTAAGCTAAAGATGAAAGAGATGTAGCGTTATTGTGAAAAAACTGGGAGTGGAAGTGTTTTGGGGTTTTGTGTTTTTTTCTAATTCATGAACAGATGAATCTGTTTTTGTGCCATAAACAATCTTTCCTTTTGTTGTAGAGCTAATAATACTTATTGGATAGCTTTACTCTTATTTTTCGATTGTATACATTGTACTATATGTTTCGATGAAATGTACTTACCTTTTGAACACATGGTACTTTATTTTGCGATGAATTAGTTTGTCTAAATAAGATAAGTGTACCATAAAAATGAGCAACAAATATTTTCTAGTCTAATCGAAGATACGTTGTCAATACTAGCCTTGTACTTACTTGATGAACAAAGCGTACTATATTCACGAATAACATGTACTTCACATGTGTATTCACGAAAAACTTATATTTTCATCAAATGTTACCATAATCGATGTTGATCGACTCCCACATTGCCTCTATTCATTTTTAATAGTCTTAAAATGAAGAATTGTGTCTTAAAATGTCATTATATGGATGCATTGGCCCCACAATAATATATGGAGTGTAACAATACTATATGAATGGCAAACATATACTTTATCAATGAACAAAGAGTACTATATTCACAAATAACTTGTACTTCAAATGTGTATTCACTGTACTTACTTGATGAACAAAGCGTACCATATTTTGTGATGAATTGAATTGTACCAATTTCATTGACGCTTTAATGATCAATAAGTATGGGAGATGCATAAATTATGTTTTAGATGATTATTCTAAGGTAGGTGAGCATTATTGTTGCGTTTGGAATACAAGATCCCATAAATATGTTGAATTTCATACATGATACTCATTTACTATAGAAGATAGTCATATAAGTGTACAATGCTCAAGTGTGAAACTAATATTTTCATCAAATGTTACCATAATCGATATTGATCGACACCCACATTGTCTCAATTCATTATTAATAGTCTTAAAATGAAGAATTGTGTCTTAAAATGCGATTATATGGATGCATTGGCCCCACAATAATATATAGAGTGTAACAATACTATATGAATGGCAAACATATACTTTATCAGTAAACAAAGTGTACTATATTCACGAATAACGTGTACTTCACATGTGTATTCACTGTACTTACTTGATGAACAAAGCGTACCATATTTTGTGATGAATTGAATTGTACCAATTTCATTGACGCTTTAATGATCAATGAGTATGGGAGATGCATAAATTATGTTTTAGATGATTATTCTAAGGTAGGTGAGCATTATTGTTGCGTTTGGAATACAAGATCCCATAAATATGTTGAATTTCATACATGATACTCATTTACTATACAAGATACTCATATAAGTGTACAATGCTCAAGTGTGAAACTAATATTTTCCTCAAATATTACCATAATCGATATTGATCGACACCCACATTGTCTCAATTCATTATTAATAGTCTTAAAATGAAGAATTGTGTCTTAAAATGCGATTATATGGATGCATTGGCCCCACAATAATATATAGAGTGTAACAATACTATATGAATGGCAAACATTTACTTTATCAGTAAACAAAGTGTACTATATTCACGAATAACTTGTACTTCACATGTGTATTCACTGTACTTACTTGATGAACAAAGCGTACTATATTTTGTGATGAATTGAATTGTACCAATTTCGTTGACACTTTAATGATCAATAAGTATGGGAGATGCATAAATTATGTGTTAGATGATTATTCTAAGGTAGGTGAACATTACTGTTGCGTTTCGAATACAAGATCCCATAAATATGTTGAATTTCATACATGATAGTCATATACTATCCAAGATACTCATATAAGTGTACAATGCGCAAGTGTAAAACCAATATTTTCCTCAAATGTTACCATAATCAATATTGATCGACTCCCACACTGTCTCTGTTCATTTTTAATAGTCTTAAAATGAAGAATTGTGTCTTAAAATGCTATTATATGGATGAACAAAGCGTACTATAGTCACGAATAACTTGTACTTCACATGTGTATTCATGGTACTTACTTGATGAACAAAGCGTACTATTCATGAACAACCCTAACTTTACCAGTTTATACATTGTACTTACTTGATGAACTAAACGTACTATATGCACGAATAACCCGAACTTTACCAGTATATACATTAAACTTACTTGGTGAACAAAGCGTACTATATTGACGAATAACCCGAACTTTAACAGCTTATACATTGTACTTAGTTGGTGAACAAAGCGTACTATATTGACGAATAACCCGAACTTTACCAGCTTATACATTGTACTTATTTGGTGAACAAAGTGTACTACATTGACGAATAACCCGAACTTTACCAGCTTATACATTGTACTTATTTGGTGAACAAAGCGTACTATATTGACGAATAACCCGAACTTTACCAGCTTATACATTGTACTTATTTGGTGAACAAAGCGTACTATATTCATGAATAACCTGAACTTTACCGGCCAATACATTGTACTTATTTGGTGAACAAAGCGTACTATATTATCGAATAACCCGAACTTTACCAGCTTATACATTGTACTTATTTGGTGAACAAAGTGTACTATATTCACGAATAACCCTAACTTTACCGTACTCTTATGTTCACTAATTAAACAACAGTACATAGGTTTTACATAGCGTGTAGACTGCAAATATTACTAGATTCAACACTATCAAACTATGAACTACTCCACCTTTGGAATTGCAATTCTTCACTTCACTTTCTTGATGGACTTGGTTCATCGACGCACTTGTAGCTTCATTTTCTTCACGATTTGAGTTGTTGTGGGAAAAAGTTTGCCCAACTTCAAATGGTTCACACCAATGGGAGTAGCCATGGTGTGGGCAACAGTAAAATAGCCTTCCGGGATTCGAAATAGTTTCTGAAACCATGATTATTGTTTTCTTCCCACAATCAAGACGCTTGCATTTCCCTTTTTTGTATTTTAACCTACTCATTTGAGTGGTGCTACTCGAAGAAGCTATGAATGAGAAACAAATGAGTCTATGTGTCATTTATGCTCATATTATGACTTGACTACTTCTGACAATAAGCAACGGCTATATTAGTTTGTAACGGTCATAAATTGACTAAGTCATACCATCATATCTCATAGATAATACCATGGGTAAATAAATCAGTACCTGTATACCGACAATGATAAACCATCAACCAACATAAGACATACCATCATATCCCATAGATAATACCATGCGTAAATAAAATTAGTAACTTTATACTGAAAATGATAAACCAACAACAGGCATATCATCCTATCTCATATCCAATACCATGTGTAAATAAAAATAGTACCATTAGACTGAAAATGATAAACCATCAATGAACAGAATACATAATACATAGTACAAAATGCAAATAGCAAAAGCATAGTACAAATTGAAACATAGTACAAAGTTCAAATCAACATAGTACAAATCACATAATAATAAGGGTAAATTACAAACACCCCCCTGAGGTATGGTCAAATTACAAAAAAAACCCTCTTGTTTGGATAATTACATTTACCCCCCTCAACTATGATTTTTTCTTACACCTCCACCCTTATTGTGCCAAATTCAATATAATCATCTAGATTCCGTGGAATGTGCTCTAGTTTGTATTCGTTTTGTGTAAAAATACAGTTTTCGATGCACTACAAACTGATATACACAAGCTAAAAATCACATATTATGATCATCTTACTTCATAATGTTGAGTTTGAATGGTATAAAACGGGTAAAAAAGTGATGATATTTCATATAATCTCGAAGATTCCACTAAATTTGAAGAGCTGAGGGGGTGGTTGTAATTATCCAAACAAGAGGAGTGTTTTTGTAATTTGACCATACCTCAGGGGGGTGTTTGTAATTTACCCTAATAATAAAGTACAAACATCCAGTTTTCATTCACTTCAATCACTTGAATAACATAATGGGCAACCATGTGTGCTCTCCTCCATCTTGTCCTCCCTGATGAAAAAATAAAATTTACATTAGAAACAAAACTAGTTAGTTTAAGTAACACAAATGCAGACAACATTTACATTAAAAAAAATTGCTAGTCAGATTGGTTGTGTGCAAGTACGACGATTGTGTCCAGGCTTCCCACACCGAGTACACATCATTTTACGAGTTTGCACTTGTGAAGGATTTCTTTTTGTCCTTCTATGTCCCGGTCGAGTTCTCGAATCAGGTGCATTAACAAAGACATCGGGCGGAGCATTACACGCATCGTACAAGTCAAAGTCCTCAACAAACGAGGGAATTGGGTTAGTCGTGAAATGATATACCTATTTGTACGTATCAATATGAAAGCATGGTTCAACAAACTCATATATTGAGTATCATTTTGACTCCAAACATGTACATGCATGTTTGCATGGAAGTTTCTTTAATTGCCATCCTTTACAAGAACAAGTCTTGTGCTGCAAGTCAACCTTATACAACTTGTCCTCATCATATACCTCAAAAGCGGTACTACTTGATCTACAATATTTAAAGGAACGAGAGGACATACGATTGATTATTAATCTCTTTAGAATTTTCTTGCACAATATGCCAGTCATTGCCAAACTTTTTCCTTGTCGTTTAACTATCATCTCCATTATTTTGATCCGTATGTGATCAATCATGGATGGAACAGGCAAAGATCGGGCATCTTTAACCCAACCATTCCAATTTTCTGCCTGATTATTGTTCACGATTCCCCATCTTTCACGATTCCCCATCTTTCTCTAGAAAAATAGGCATTGGCCCAATGATTTGGATCAGAATTCGAAATAAATGATGCCGCGAGAGGCATAGATTGCACTATACGAGAAATAGTTGTATCGAACTCCTGCCGAGTAGGAGCATATGCAGCATTATGTAAAACACTCGCCGAATATAACTTGTTGTGCAATGGGTACTTCCTCAGCACCTATATTATTTTGTAATAGTATGAAACATGTTATACAAAAGTATGAAACATGTTATACAAAAGTATGACATGAGGTGAAAAATGGTACGTTCCAAATTGCATATTATAGAGAATCAAAATACCTGAGTTCTAAGGTTATCCACCAATTGTCGCAAACAATATGCATGGTGGCTACTAGGAAATACCAACGGGATGACTTTAAGAAGCCCCGAATGACGATCAGAGAAAATGGTAAAACATCTATTGTCATTGTGAAAATCTAGAATTTATTTCAATTTAATGCAAAACCACTCCAGTTTTTATCATTCTCAGCATCAACAACTGCATATGCCAATGTATATAAGGAATCATTTGGATCCTTGCACTTAGCAGAAAGCAAGCATCCTTTGTACTTATTTTTAATGTGAGTCCCATCCAAACATATCATCGGCCTACACCAACGAAAACCGAAAATAGAACTCCCATACTATGCCATGCTACTAGGGTTATGCATTTTTAATGCACGACAATAACGTCTCAGTTTATCATAACATGTCGTCTCATCACCATGGATATCACGCATTGGTTTTTTTTTTACCCATCCATGATGTGTAGTACTGAAGCTCCAGACCATAATTGTCTCGGATATCTTCTAACATACCACATGGTTTGTAAGCTGGCTGCGTTTTCAATTTTCGTTTCATCATTTGGGAAATCCATGTAGCATCGGCTTTAGGATGACCCCTTGTACGAAGAGTAGCATCACCACAAGTGTGCTCAAGATTGCATTTGCGAATGCTAAATAACTTATCTGACTTGTACAATGATGCATAAACCCTCCATTTGCAGTTTTCGACAATGCATACTGCTATGATCTTTTGTTGATCATTTTTCATGTACTTAAATGATCGATTATTAGCAATAGAATAGTTTTTCAGTATATGCCTAAAATCATCAGTATCTTTAAAAAACTGATTCTCCCCACGGATGCAATGTCTCCATGCATCAATTGAATTTCCAAGCGGATTACCCTCGATTTCCATCGATTGATCGCCGCTTTTGGTTTAAAAAGAATTTAAAAAATGGATTACAATAGAGTGGAATCCAAATAACAATGTACTGGTTTCATACTATCTTCTCCATTATATGATACTAAGTTTTCCCACAAATAGTACCAAGTTTACCTATCACCCATAGTGTCCGAATAATGGTTACGTACTGTCTTCCCCATTATGATACTATGTTTTCCCACTGATAAGTGTTCATTTTGCATGATTTTCACTTATCAATTCTTCGAGTTTTGGTCCTCGTTCGTCCGAGTTTTCGGCTTTATTTGTATATATTATGTTGTTTTTGTTTTATTTATATTTTAGGTAAAGAGAAGCTATTTTTGCCGATTCGAAACGATTTTGGAAGCGAAGCCGAGAACCAAACCAAACACGTGCAAAAGTGCATTCTCGCGGATTGTGGCAGTGTTTGGTATTTCGAGCATAACTTTTGCATACGACCTCCGATTGGGCTGATTCAAGTAGATTTAGAAAGCTAACTTCAAGGGCTACAACTTTTGTGAAATGCACAATTGTCGAATTCGGGCTGAAAAAGGGTGAAAAAAGTGTTTGAAGTTGATGCAGAGGCCAGATCGCGATCCAGAATCACCGGATCGCGATCTGGTGGCAAATTCCAGTAGCAGCGAAAAGTTGGGGCAGATCGCGATCCGCACTTCCTGGATCGCGATCTGGGAAGGCGGTGGGCAGTTTTCGAGGTTGCCAGATCGCGATCCAAGAATCCCAGATCGCGATCTGGGCACAGAAATCGAGACTAGATATTTTTCTTTGATTTTTCACTATAAATAGAAGGTCTCTTTTTCATTTTTCAACATCTCGATTATCTTCTCGACTTCTTCTTCGGTTTTTCTTCGGTTCTCGCCAGTTCTTCGCGGGAAGCTTCGACGAGGGTTTCGACTCGGGTTTTTCATAAGCTTTTCTTTACGTTTAGTTTATGATTTCTCGTGTTCTTCATTTTGATGCTATGTTTGTAATGACCTGAGCATTTTCTTTTAGGGAAATGAAACCTTGTATATATTGATTTTGATTTCCAGATCTGTGATCTATTTGTCGTTCTTTGATTCTGTTTATGTTTTCCTGTATTAAATGCTTTCGATTGTTTGGCCAACAGTTGAATTGATTGTAAATGGGGATGAACTCGAGAGAGGATTTCTCGTTTGATTTTAGGAAAACATAGCTCGGGTTGTGGAAACGGAGACGTGATGCACCTCGGGTAGCCCTTAAGGACTTGACCTAAATGCTCTCTTAATATCAGGTTCTGAACGGAGACGTCGGACCTGTGGGTAGACTCTAACTACACTGGAGACGGGGGTTAGGGTACTTTAGTGTCTGGGTTAGCGAACATAGAATTGACATTAGATTCGGATTTGTAGATCTTTATCGATAGTACACTGGTGGATTTTACCCTAGAAGCCATCACACGTCGGAATTCCTCGATTATACTGGCGGACCGTTGTTTTTATTTTTGTTTCCTTTTTGCTTCATTTCATCCCCCATTATTTCCTTCGTCTAGATAGAGTTTAGGATAGTATAATTACGGTACTTGGTAGATTTAGGAACTTAATTCCCTGTGGATCGATATCTGGAATTCACTATTCTACAAAACGCGATACTGTACACTTGCGGTTATTTATACGTAGGTTTTACGCGTATCACCCACCAACAGTAACAAATTTACCTATCACCCATATTATTCAGATAATGGTTACGTACTATCTTCCCCATTATATGATACTATGTTTTCCCACCAACAGTACCAAATTTACCTATCACGCATACTATACGAATAACGGTTACGTACTGTAAGTACCATACGTCCATACCATATTTATATTAGCATGATACTATTACGTGTCATATTCTATACTATGTATCACACAATAATTAACAACCATAAAGAAATGTATTTGAGCAGTACAGAAAAGGATGGGGACTTACCAGCCATCGGTGCGAACCCTTTTTCCACGCGAATTAGCTTCATGTTTGCGGATCACGACAATGTCGACCACACTCATCTTCATTATCAAATGCAATGCAACCATATTCTCCACATCTTCATCACTACCGAATTTCACATACAATCTTTCCCGAGGAGCCAAGTATTAGAGGATCAGTGCATCTAGATGGATATGATTCCATTTGTTGATAATAGCACCATATATCTCCATTAAGGTTGAATTACTTTTGATGGAAATAATGTGAAGTTGATCTTTGTATCGACCACTTCCAAGAATCACAGTTGGCACATCATTTGTAGCCATTGTGGGGTGGGTGGATTTTACAGTGATTTTTTCGTCGGAAAAAGAGGAAACAAGAGGAGAGAAAGAGAGAAGAAAGAGAGCCGATAGAAAGGAAGAAAGAGAAGAAAGAAAGAGAAGATGAAGAGAAAGAAAAGGAAGAGAGAGAAAATGGTGAGAGTGAAAAAAGAAGAGAGAGAATATAATATTAAATTCACATTAAGGACTTATCTGCATGTTAGACGCGTGAGTAGGGACTGGTCTGTGTTTTGTGTTTTGGGTTAGGGATTTATCTGTAGTTTCCCCAAGATTTTATATAGGTATTAGCCTAGACCCCCCTCTGTAACTTCTAATTGTCGGAAAAGTCGTATTAGAAAAATTAGCAATAAGCCCTCCATGTTCCATTTTATTTAGTCCATTGCCCTCTAAACGAAATAAACTTGTCGACTTTAAGGAAATGTCTATATTGCCCTCATTAAAACATAAAATAAAACAAAATAAAAAAATATCAATAAAAATATATAAAATATCACCTTCCACGTGTCCCCTCCCCACAAATCTTCTTCCTTGTTCATCTCCGCCGCCATTATAAATTTCTCCTCCGCCATCCACCATGGTCATCTCCCCAATCGTACACAACACTCACAATGAAAGCACTAAATTCGAGAAAGCAGCAGCCATAGATGCTGGAAAAACACTAAAAACTCTTGTTTTTTTTTTTGTGGATTTTTTGTTTTTCTGAAAATCTCTGATTGAAGATTATTTCTAAAAAAATTCGACAGGCGCAGATGCAAAGATATTTTCTGGGATTTTCATGGATTGTTTGACTTTTGTAGTGGAGGAGCCGCGACTAAATTTGAAGGTTCGGCAGAGTTTTGTTTGAATGAGAATTGCGATTTAGTCCCCTGACTTGAAGGATAAGAGGGTTTTTCTGAAACTTGAAGGGACTGAATTGAAAATGTTAAAAACTTAATTTTGGTGTTTATTGCTAAACTTCTATTTTAAAGTGTATTCGAGGCTTTTCATGTCTAAAAACCAACCCCAGTCAAGAGTGTATTGCACGATGGACTCGTAAGGATCTTATTGGCCTTGACTATGTTTTATAGAGGGATTATTGCTAATTATTTGAACATAGGCATTTGTGATTTTGTGTAGCAATTAGAGATTTTACAGGGGTGGTCGATGCTAAAAGCTAAGAATTTATACGACGTCTGTAAGTCATTTGTTGGGTCCAATCATAATTTTTTTTTAACAAAATTAGACAGTTTTATTAACACATCTCAGGTGAGATAAGGGATTGAATTGTTACAGGGAGATTAGATAAAGTATAAGTAGGGCCAGTCCTAGTGTCTGAGAGGCCCAAGGCGAAGTAGGAATAAGATCGAAAATGAGGCCCCTTAACTAACCAAGTAATATAAGAAAAGAAAGGGAAAAAAACTAAACAAATAACAACCAGGATTTTTTTAAATATGTCTAAATTCAAAATTTATAGATGTTCAAAATAAAAATACGTTCAATAATCATTAAAATATTATCTTTCTTGCCCTCTAAGCTGCAAAATCATCAATCAAACTTCTCTGTTGTATGTTTTTTTCAATGGATCTAAACTTATTAAGCTTCTATTCTTTGTAGTATATTTATATGTAACATGTAATATATATCAAATCAAGTTTTTATTCTTTGTTTTTTTCTTTATTTTGTGATGTCCGGACTCGAATTTTCTTAGGGGCCCATGATATAGAGAAATAATCAATCTATAGCATTATAAATTAGGGGCTATTTGTTAAACACCCTCAATTGACATTTTACTTGTTGATAAATCCTTAATTTGTAATTGATATCTAACATAAATCCATTGGGCCTAAAAAACATTATATACCCCTACTAATTAGTATAATTATTTTAAATAAAAAGTACGGTGAATTAAATGCAGAATCTCTCCAAAATCGCATTACCTAAAAATCCTCCTAATATTTCTCTCCCCAAAATCCTCCCAATATTTCTCCATCTCTCCACAAATTTCGCCTCCAACTTTCCCAGTATCTCGAAAATTCATTTCATCTTTTTTTCTCTTGATCTCCAAATATTGCATCAATGGCTTCACGTTTACTATAAGAAAATCTACTATTATTTTCGAACAAAAACTTCTTCTCTTTAGGGCTAACAACATACATATATTGGTTCAACATCACACAAGCTTTTTCCGTAAAAAAATGACGTATATGACAGTGGAAATGGCAAAATTCACTTTGCACAATAGTGGATTCAATAAAATGGGAAAGTCAAAATCAATGGATTTAATAAATGAAGGACATAAACCACTCAGAGCGTGAATACCACTCTGTGCACGAAAACCACTTTGTGCGCAAAACTCACTCTTACATTTGTTTAAGCATCAACACAACGTGTACAGTGCACCAGACACATACAAATCTTATATATATCAACACAACGTGTACATACACTTTACAAATACACATACAAATTATTGTCCAACATAAACAATACAAAACTTCACATACAACTCATCTTAAATTCTCATGTGAGCCGAAAATCACCATGTGAATTTGCACGGCCGCCACTTATCCAAATGACACAAACAGATTATTATTTATGTGAGTTACAATTTCGATTCCACATAAACGGATATGTGCAATCAATAAGCGTTAATGGTGGAATCGATTGAGATAGCGTTCATTAAAATATTTATGTAGAATATATTATGTATCTTCTCTAATAATAGATATTAAAAACATGTGTATTAATTAGTTAGGGGCATAATAGTGATAATTAAGGGTTTTTAATTAATAAAAGCTCTTTTGAATTTATCTTAAAAATGAAAAATAAATTTGGGCCTAATGTAATGACCCTTGTGTAATGAGGAGTTTTATCAAATTATCCCTATAAAATATAAAAGAAAATGCGACCTAATTATTAAACTAAAATTAACTCAATTTTGATTGTCTGTGGAATAGAAAAAAATTAGAATAAAAAATTGATAAAATAAATTATAGGAGACACAACCCTAAATTTCCTGTCCCTATTCCCTTTGAGTTATAACTACTTTTTGGATATATTTTGGGGGTTATATGCCAAACATCCTTCATTGGAATTTCAATTCTTGATAAATCCTTTATTTATAAATGATATTTGAGATAAATTCAATGGGCTTGAAAAACCATATATGCCCCCAGTAATTATTAATTAATATAACTATTTAATTTAAAAAAAATTATACCCATAATCTACACACAAATCTTCTCCTAAAATTATTCCCCTCATCACGTTAATTCAGTTTTTTTTTTCCTTTTCTTTTTTATTTTGTTTAATGATTTTCTTTATTTCGATTTAAAATAAAATTTTGTAATTATATTATTTTTTTACTTTTCTTATCTTCGTTTTTTTATTTTAAATTTTTTTTCTTATTTATCTTTTTCATGTTTTTTTATTTTAGCTTAAAAAAGGGTTTTATTTATTTATTTTTTCATGGTTTTTTTTTTCTTAATTTCGAATTCTTTTGAAAATGATTTTTTTTTTATTTCCAGTTTTTTTAAATAAAAAACACTCTATATAAACATAAAAACCACTATGTATAAACATCTATATAAACATGAAAACCACTATATATAGCAATTATATAACATGAAAACTACTATGTATAGTAATTATATAACATGAAAACCACTATGTATAACAATTATGTAAACTCGAAAACCACTCTGTATAACAACTATGTCAACATAAAAATCACTCGGTATATACAGTTATATAAAAATTTGTACAAAAATTATTAAAAACCACTATAATTATTTATACAGATTTTTATAGTGGTTTTTGTAAAAATATTGAAAACCACTATAAAAATCTGTACATAATTATTGAAAACCACTATAAAAAAATGATGATGCAAGTCGAGAGAATTGGAAAATAGCCGAGAGAATCAACATCTCCCTCACCGCACTGCCCAGAACCCCAAAATCGATAATGGGAGCGTTTGCAAATCATCTAGTCCAGGATCTACACTCATTTCTTTCTCCTCGGGAATGGGAGCGTCGATCGTGGGAGGGCTCTGAAGATGTTTAATAAACAAATTAGTTCCTTAATTGCGCTGAAGTAAAATTACAATGATAAATAATAAGAACATAGTGCGTACGATTGATTAATTACCATGCAACGAACAAGAGCCCAATTGATACCACGGAAGAAGGGATGCTGCTTAACTTCGTTAGCACCTTCTCGTGATCCTAGTCTGTTTTTGGGATCTCTGTGTAGCAATCGATACATTAACTGCTTCCCTTGGAGACTAACCTATACCCAACCATAGTTTATTAAAATGTACCCAAACATAGTTTATTAAAACTCCGTTAAATTGCTACTATTTCATAATCTCCGATTCACAATCAAATTATTCTTGCTGAATAAAAATAAAAATAAAAAAATCTAAAATAGCTATAAAAAAGCACACCTCTGTACTTCTTGGAAACTTTAAATCCTTGTGAAGAATGTTTGCAAAGGTCTTCTGCCTCATTTTCCCTTTGAATGGCGTATATCCATAAAGCATCTCATACAATAGAATTCCTACATAGCAACAAGAATTCAATATCGGTCATAAGAAACTCTTTCATATATATAATATATAATGTAAAATATAAAAGAGCACAGATCCTCATACCCTAGGATGAGGAGGTCGACGAGGGTGTGGTCTCCGATGTGGTCGTCCGGTGGGGCCGCGAGGGTACGGTGTGGGTGTGGTCGTCCGGTGGGGCCGCGAGGATGTTGGTGTGGTCGTTCGCTGGGGCCGCGAGGGTGTGGGTGTGGTCGTCCGGTAGGGCTGCGAAGGTGTGGGTGTGGATGTGGGAGTGAGTTGTGGATAAAAGAGGGAGAGAGGAGAAAAGAGAGACGCTGTGGCTTAGGAGGATTTAATTAGGTTAAAAGCTTGAGAAAGGGTAAAATAGGTTATTAATAATATAATTTACTAAATAAAATGCAATTGGATTTATCTCAAAAAGGGAGAAAAAAAAAAAGGATTTAGTTTAATGAGACAATGCATATGAGGGGGTTTTCCCTAATAATCCCTATATTTTGTATATATAACTAGGGTAAATTAGAAACACCCCCTGAGGTATGGTCAAATTACAAAAACACCCTTCTTGTTTGGATAATTACAACCACCCCCTCAACTCCTCAAATTTAGTGGAATCTTTCAGATTATATGGAATATTATCACTTTTGTACCCGTTTTATCCCATTCAATCTCTAAATTATGAAGCAAGATGACCATAATATGTGATTTTTAGCTTGTATATATCAGTTTGTGGTGCATCGGAAACTGTATTTTTACACAAAACGAGTACAAACTAATGCACATTTCACGAAATCTAGATGATTATGTTGAATTTGGTACCATAAGGGTGGAGGTGTAAGAAAAAAAACATAGTTGAGGGGGGCAGATGTAATTATCCAAACAAGAGGGGGGTTTTATAATTTGACCATACCTCAGGGGGTGTTTGTAATTTACCCATGTAACTATAATGATGTTGTGGCTCTTTGAGAAAACCCCCTCACTACTTTTTTAATGGAGGAAGGCCCAAAATATTTTAGTCCATTTGAGAAAAGCCCACACCCATTTTAAGCCATTATGTTTTTCAGCTTTGCCCCCGCCCGCCACATCATCACTCGGTCACGCGCTCAGCGATTTTTTTTTTCCGGATTTTTTTCCCGTCTTTTCTGTATCAGTTTCCTTAATCGACTATGAAGCATAGTCGATTAAGGAAATTATTTACTTTTTTTAATTTTTTTTGTTTTTTAAATTTTATTTTATATCAGGTATATTAATCGACTATGATGTGAAGCATAGTCGATTAAGAATCTGGTACTAAAAATAACAAATCACAACTGCGGAAAAAATACAAAATCAACTATATATTACAAAAACAAAAAATATATAAATATTATAAATGATTTATACAATTGAAAGCAATAAGCAAAAAATCCAAAAAAAATAAAAAAATTGGAGTCGATGAACCTTAATCGACTACCAGAGCATAGTCGATTAGCTTAATCGACTATGAACATGTACATAGTCGATTAAGGTTTCAGCATGCGCGAAATTCTCTACACGCGCCTTCATCCGTCCAATCCACCAAAAAACCCTAAATCTGCCTCCCCATCGTCACCACACCGCCGTCACAACACACCATCATCACCTTACTTTGATATTATGATGGTTTTTTTATTACAAATAAATAAATAAAATCACAACTCGCACCACCAACCAAAGCAGAACCACCACCCATCAAAATTCGATTTCGGTGACAAATCGACAATTTATGGATTTTGTTAAGATCTGCCGATAACGACCCCGACTTCGACGGCGACGGCGACGGAGACGGCACCGACGACAATGGCTTCAACGGAATTAGCATCTTTGTTCTGGTTGGTTCTTCATCTTCCGATCAAGAGAGAATAATCTAAAGAATTGAGAGAGAAAAGTATAATATAGAGAAAAAAAACAGAGAATAGACGGGAGAAGAAGAGACCGGAGAGAAGAGAAAATAAGATTAGGGTTTGAAAGAGTATAGTAGATAATTAAAGGTAGTGGGAATTATGAACGGAATTAGCATCTTTGTTCTTGGGTGGAATATTAGCTAGGGGGTTTTCTCTAATTATTTTTGGGAGGGGGTGTTTTCTTAACTCATTTACCTTGAGAGGGGTTCTTGCTAATTATCCCAATGATGTTTTACGAAAAACAGAGGCCCCTAAAAAGTTTGATTTTTCGGAGTACAAGAGCCAATAATGTTGCAACAACACCGGAAGTGCTCCAACCTGGATTAGCCGATGTAATTGCATATAATGCCGCATGGGCCTCTCCATTCACTACTTTCCGACATCCTGGGCCTTTTTAACACTCCACCAAACACACGAGCCTTGAGAATCACAAGCTACATTGGCCATCACGTAATAATTCATCCCCGAAATGCAACGTCATAGTTTATTTTCACCACTCCACCCTCTGGTGGTTTCCAAACGGCAGGATGAATTCTCTCTTTTACCGGTACAAAGCGAATTTGGTTATGCTGGAAGTTACTCAAGTAGTAGAGAGCAGAGACACCAACTAACTACGTCTCCAGCAGGAAGCTCGTCCTCCCCATGAGCCACCTTATTCCAATTATCCCACAATTTCCAGACAACTACAGACAAATGGAAATTGCCTAGAGAAAGTCGTTGGTGAAGATACTCGATCAGGCTCAAGTCGACGGTGGTTGATCATCAATAATATAGTGTCGAAGGGATGGGAATTCCAAACCTGACTTTAGCT
This sequence comes from Erythranthe guttata, assembly GCF_000504015.1. The sequence goes on along the minus strand of NW_012194929.1, from coordinate 1,066,819 downwards.
GCCACATTTAGTTATAACATGAAGAGAAGTTCCGTAGTTTGTTTCACAACGTCGGCAACGAGGATTCACAACAATCGTTATGCGGAAAAGCTTTGGTTGAGTTGGCAATATGTTCGAGATTCCACACCAATTTCCAATTTCTCTTTACCACTCCGCTGCCGGATCCTTCCTAAGATATGCCACTAGATCGAACTCCAAGAATCCGTGAGAACAGGCTGTGGTAACACGATCGAACTGTAAACTTTCCATTCTTCGAAAAATGCCAGACCCACCTTTCCACCAACGAAGAGCAGCCAATCGGCACCGCCAGAATCCTATCTCTATCTACTAGCAAAAAAATATTCATCAAGGAGGGTCGGGTTCCAAGAACGAGAGGTTGCGTCAATAATGTCCGAGACTCTATTCGGGAAAGCACAATGAATTGGTCTTGTTGTAAACACTATAAAAGTACCATCATCTGTAAGCCATGGGTCCGACCATATTGAAGTAGATCGCCCGTCCCCAACTCTCTTTCTAATGCCCGAGAAGAAGCAATCTCTAGCCATCAATAAACTCCTCCATGTGGCTGAAGGGCGCCTCCCGAGTTCGGCTGTCAAAACATCTCCTTGGGGAAAATAGCATGCTTTCATAATTTTAGAGGAGCAGATGAGGTTGGGAAAGAATCCTCCACACTTGCTTGGTAAGACAAGCAATATTGAAACATTTCATGTTCTTAAATCCTAGACGGCCAGCATCCTTTGCCTTACAGAGTCGATTCCACGCCAACCATGCTAGCTTCCAATCATCACCGTTACCCACCAATACCGTTTAATTGCTTTTTCAATCTCCTGGAGAATTCCATTCCGAAGAAGAAAACAACCCATAACATAAGATGGGATTTTGCTTGAAGTACATCTTTAATTAACACATCCTTACCCGCTTTTGATCCCTTTATCTTGGCCCAAATTTGGTCCCGAAGATACCCAAATATTTCGTTTTTCGTCCTTCCCATACTTGCAGGCAGACACAAATACTTCTCATCATGCCGATCCACTATTTGGAAACCGAGAATCTGGTAGATTGTAGCTAGCTTGACACTCCTGATTCGTAGATGGGCAAAACATCATTGTGGATTTTTCGTAATTATTTATCAAGATTGTTTAACAGGCTAATTTCAAATTTGCATAACCAATAACTAAAACATATTTATTTCCAGGAAAAAGGAGAGAGCAAATTACTAGAGAGAAAAGGTCAACTCACATTAAAACAGAAATTCTGGAGAAAATACAGAAACACTTGTTGTATCAACTAAAACATAGCCAAACCCAAAATCTATATTCCTACCTACTGTAGAAAACACTAGAAAAAAGCGATAACCACCCATATACAACACAAACCCATACATATCATAACAACAACACACCACAATTAAGCAGCAGCAGAAGCTTTCTTCGCCTTCTTAGCAGCAGGTGATTTTATGCTCTTGGGCTTCACAGGTGTCGCCTTCTTCACCGGCGCAGCCTTCTTCTTCACCGGCGTAGCTTTCTTCACGGTCTTCGCCTTCTTCACCACCTCTGCCTTCCTCTTTGTTCCGACGGCGGCGGATGTGGTCTTTTTAGTGACAAGTGGTGCAGCCTTGTCCTTCTTTCCAGTTTCAGAGAGCTTATAGGAAGCCTTGATTTTTATGAGCTTTCCCTTAGCAGCAGAGTTCTTAAGCTGGAGACCCAAAATCTTCCTGAAATTTGGAGGCAGAACACCCTTATGTTTATCTTCCATGTACTTTGCTATTGCGTATGGGCTAGATCCGCTCTTCTCTTTCAATGCCAACACTGCCTCCTTTATCATCTTTATCATTCATTCACACCCAAATTCATCATTTTTAGTTCTCAATATATTATCTAATTGCAACAAATAATTAACAACCGCAATACAAAACACAGTCGGACATATGAGATAATTAAACTGACCTCAAAGTAAGGCGGGTGGGAAGCAGTTTTGGTGGCAGTTTTCTTCGACTTTTCCTCCTTCGCCGCCGCTTCGGGTTTCTTTTCTTTGACGGGCTTCCTCTCCGCCGCGGTTTTCTTAACTTCTCCGGTGGACGGCATCACGACTACGATCGGAAATGATTATCTTATCTCTGTGTAAAATGGGTTTTATTGGAGAATGAATGCTTTGAACTTGTGTTTTAAGCAGGCGTGGTTTTTGCTTTATATAGCGGAGCGCGATCCGTGCGGTATGGAATGCTTAACTCTGATTGGACAACTTTAAAACACTCGGATTGAGAACTTTTGCTAGGATACATCCCTCGCGTCCACGTGGCATATTTTCACCCATTGATTGTGGTTTGAATTGGATTCAGCCGGTGCCATTCTTATCCGGAAAGAGTGTAGGTGTGGGTTTCTCTTTGGCCCCTAGTTTTCAAGGGGTGTGTTTTCTTGCCCAATTAAGGCCTCAATCATCTCACATTTTTTATCGATTTGATTTGGGAATTTTAATGGGACTGATATTGAGAATATAGTGGTTGTAATGTGGGTTGGATCAGAAAAAATGGTGTTAATTTTGATTCATTTTAGGGGCATTAAAGATAAAACAATTTTTGGTTCCCTAGTACATGCCCGACAAATTAAATCAATTAATTGCGTACCTTTGCGCTTCCAGCGAAATTAAAAACAACATACATGCTAATAAATTTAACCGAATTTAAATCAATTAACATGCTCGCAATTTAAACCAAATAACATGCTCGCAACGATTTAATCGATTACACATAATCACATAAAATCATACAAACACAAGCATGAAATCATAGTTTAAATTAAACCCTAAAACGGAACTAGGGTTTCGAGTATTTACCTCTTGACGCGTGAGGTAGGATCGAACGATTCGTCGTGATTACTACGGAAACCAATCCGTAGAATCGGGGCAGCAATGGAGCAGCAGCAGCGGCGGTGTGGCAGCTCACGGCGGCGCGTGTACAGCACGCGCGGTTGTGCGAGGCGGCGCGTGGGGCAGCGTGCGGCTTCGGCTCGTGCGTTGCTCCTCGATTCTTCGATCTACGGTCTTCCTCCTCTCGGATTTCACCTCGTATACTTCGATCTACTAAATCGTGGCACTAGACACGAAGTAGTTAGAATAAAACGGAAAGAAAATAAAGGAGAAAGAATACCGAACAAAAGCCGGCCGAGGAACGGCCGTTTCCGGCGACGGAGCGGCGGTGGTGGCGCGGTGGTGGCCGCGCGGAAGAGAGGCCGAGAGAGAGAGGGTGGCCGATTAGGGTTAGGGTTTTTTTTGTGTATATGTGTATGTGTGCTAGGGTTATAAATCATGTATTTATAGTCCCTAGCATGAAACCCTAGCGGGCTTAAGTTGGAGTGGGCCCAACAGCTTAAGCTCGTTAGTTTCTTTAATCGCTCGTATCTCTCAATTCAATGATCGAAAAATTGTAACGATTACAATTTCCGAGTCATTATAATTTTCTCGTCATTACGAGTGCCATCTCTTATTTTCCAACTTTCCAAAAGTGGAAACCCTAGTTCAGTGGACTTTCTAAATTTGGAAACTTCCCGATTTAGAAAGTTCACTAACATGTTCGCTTATTCTTTTCCTTTTCTTATTCTCATTCATAATTCCAAATTACGAATGTTGGACTCAATCATATTGACTTCCAATTATGCAAAGATAAACTATTTTATCTCTGACCGTTTATTCAAAGATCTCATGTGCACGAGCAGTGTGACCCTCGATGGTTCAGGTGTAAGCTAGCCGTGGGCCCACAACTCTTTGTGGTCAAAACTCGTCCCCTTCGAGTTACAATTAAGATGAAGCTCGTTTCACCTTAATCACCCAACGAATCAAGATTGGCGTCTAGCAACTACGCGTCATGATTCCCTAGATACAAATGAAGTGCCTGCAAGAACCTTCAGATATAGTTAACGTACAGTACGGTCCCTTCGATTCATATGTCCCGATTGAACTAGAGGCATTGGTTCATCGAGACCTCTTTATATGTTCAATAACGGTGCGATCGTTCTAAGTGTTGTAATCCTTACGTGCATGACTTAAAGAATCGAATTCTCTAATCATCACTTAGTCAGCTCTGGCCAGAGACTTAGAATGAATACAAACTTTCAGAACACACAGGACATCCAAGACTATTCTAGCGATCGAATCCCCGACTACAATGCACAGACCTCCCACTAGATTTCGGACTGCACGAACACTGGCCCTTGGGATGGTCCTCGGTGGAACTCAGGGACAGGTCACGATACAGCTGGTCCTCTAGTGAAGTCACGGTGATGTCTAGGTCATAAGGACTAATGGTGTACAACTATACCATAGATATCTCTACTCGATTATTGGGAACCACTTAGAGATTTCTAGGGTGAGGGAGTTCAGTGAACTCGTCAACTTACGAGCACCCACTTGTGCATGCCGATATCACAATACCGTTTACTGATGAGATGCAGTACACATACACTAAGTGCTAGTCTTAATGGGAAAGGCCGATATCCTCATTAGTGGCGTAACCCTTCGACTAGGAACACGTTTAACAGTTATAATACTTAAGTAAATATCTCACGATCCTAACGATCAATTACTAGTACTTGTAATAACTGTAAGGACTATATCTATGCTTGTGACAAAGGGACAAAGATATAGAATGCCAATGTGTTTTATCATTAATACGAATAAAGGTTCGTTTATTACAATAATAAATACGAAAGACCACAGCCACAAGTTGGCTTGTTGGTCACCTACTCTAACATTGTTAATATACAAAAGCCAACTACCCATAAACCGCAATCCCATCGACTCTCGATGTTTCTCATGGACCGATCTTGGTAAAGGCTTCGTGAAGGGGTCTGCTACGTTCTCTTCCGAGGTGACTCGTTCTACCTTAACTTCACCTCTATCAATGATCTCTCGGATCACGTGATACTTCGATCAGAAAGTAATTCCGAAATTTCCGAAAGTATTTGCAAATAATTCCAAAAATATTCAAAAATTATTACTACTGTTTATTAATTATTATATATTTTAAGTTAAATTTTTTTTATTAAAAAAAAAATAGGCTACATCAATCCATCAACCCCTTAGGCTCACTTTTAGCAAAATCCTAAACCCAATGTCTTCCTAAGTAACGGGAATTTTAAACCCTAATTTCGAACTCATTCTCTTCTCCCTTCTCTCTTGCATCAGCCACTCTCACCTTATGGAATCTCTCATTTCCTCCACCACCAGCCATTCTTTCTCTGTGTGGAATCTCTTATTTCTTCCACCAGCCCCGCCACTTGTTCTCTCCGCCGAGCACCGAACACCACCTGAGTCGGCCCTCTTTCTCTCCTTGTAGCACCACCAGCACTGTCCCTCATTCTCTCCGCGCAGCATAGCCAGCACCGTTCCTCATTCTCTCCGCCGAACACCACCTACACTGCCCCTCATACGCTCCGGCGTGACCAATGCCTCAGCCCAGTCACCGCCTCTCATTCTATCCTTGCAAAGCGCCGAAAAATCCAAAAAATGAATAATTCCGAAATATTCCGATTTTCTGAAATTTTCTAAAAAAAATTGGAATCGAAATCAGAATCAATATTGTTGTTCCGAAAAAAAATCGGAAATTTTCCGAAAGGACGATGTCTGATTTGATCATTCTGATCTCCACTCCTACAGAGATATAGATAGATAGATGTTCCCGAGTACACTCACGAATCTTCAAGCTCAAGTAAATCAGGAAAAGCAGGCCCCCCTACCACGTGTCCAAGGTGAACGCGGGGTTACAATCCGAATGTCAAGCGGTAGACCCCATGCAGAGTAGAAATCTTCGCTCCAACTTACAAAATAGAGACAAACACTATGTGACTCGCCGGGGTTGGCCCGGCGATTAACCTCCAACGATCAAGTCAGCGGAGATAATCTTTATAGAGTAGAAAGCTCTTTAAATTGTCAAGGAAATAGAATCTACCTCAAATGAATAGTGAACTCAAGCATTTATAGCAGTCTCTTAAAGCATCTCCATTAGAGAGAGGGTGTTTCCCCCTCTCCCTCCCTCTCCCCCTACCCCGATCTACATCGTCTCCAACCGCTCGGTCTTCTATTACAATTTTTTGAACACCGACTCTCACCGCCATAAGAATAACAATAATAAGATAATAATAATATCAATAATCAAAAAACTAAATAAAGAAACAAAATAATAACTTGTTGTTTTTGTCTAATTTTTACGATTATAAAAAAATATATGAAAAAAGTAAATAAAATAAAACCAAACAAAAAAATAAATAATAAAAAAATTCGAATAAATATATAACTCACAAGAAAATAAATGAAAAAGAAATGGAAAAATATATAAAAAGTGTTTATTTACAAATTAGGGGCCTTACGATGTCCCTGGTGACAAAACTTATTATAACCAAATGACAAGTCTAACTACACATTTGCTTGACATTTCATTCCAAAAACGCCCCCGAACAGAAAAAATAAAATCTGCACCAAGTAATATTTAAACTGTATTTATCATTTTTTCATTCTACATTTAACATTTTCATTTTTGCATCAAGCATTTTTGTTATTATTATTTTTTTCGTAGAACATCTTTTTGTTTTGTTTTTTTTTTTTTTTTTGCATCTTCGTATTGTTTTCCTTTTTTTCTACATAGAATTGAAAATTATGATGTTTTAAATTTTTTTCGGCCGTTGTCATCTATAGAAACCAGTTCGAAACCATAGTAGTCCGTAGTGACGTATAGACACTCGTAGGAAAATGCAGTAATCCGTAGTCACATATTCTCAAAACCCTAACTCCTTCTTTGAACCCTAGCCGCCACACACCATAGACACCCATACACACTCACAGACATCTGTAGACATGAAATTGAAAAATCTTAGATCCACCCCATCAAACCCTAGATCTCCTCCACCAAACCCTAGATCCGCGACGCCAACGTCACCCACGACGCTAAAGATGCCACAAACCCCATCCACGTTGTCGACGCAATACCCACCCCCAACATCGATGCGCCACTAGCACCAACCCCCAACCCCGAGCGCTGCCGCCCAACGAGCGCCATCCTCATGCCCAACGCCGCGTCACCACCAGACCAGCGCCTCCCCAGAGCCGTCGCCGCCATCGCCATCCATATATTATTTCACACTAAGGATTTAGTAAAAAAAAATTGAATTTAGACTTATAATTTAGTTTAAATTAAGTTTTATATGAGGGGCTCATAGCATATTACCCCTACAAATTGCTAGACACCCCTTATTTTGGACATATATAGGTAGAAATCCTAATTGCTAAAAAAATATAGGTACAAGTCCTTTGACCCAAAAAAAGTATTATAAATAAAATAAAATAATTAGTATATAGGCATAAACATCCTCAATTAATAAGAAAACAAATCTCATATACCCCCTCTCTCCAGTCTCACGTTTCTATCACCCTATATTTAATGTCTCATCCTATGTATCTCACTTCCCCCCCCCCCCCCCCCCCCCTCTCTTTCTTCTATGTTCTTTTTCTTTATTCTTTTATGAAGATATATTGTGGAGAAGGAAAAAACAGGGATGTTTTTAGATTATGAGATGATTTCTTGGTGAGAGAATTAAAGAGGACAACAAACATCCCCTCTCTCTCCAAAAAAAAATTCAAAATCCAAAAAATTAGCCAAAATTCGCATTGTGTCTCCCGTATGTAGAACCTTCCCATCGTTTGTTGTTAGCAATTTCCGTTTGCAGGTTGGCTTAATTTCGTTTGTTGTTTGAAGAATTGCGTTTGGCGTTGAGATTCGATTCCACTGGTTTAGAATTTGCAAGGTATATCTTAAGTTACATTTTACAAACACTTTGTATAATGCTTTTATTGTTTGCAACGTGTTCCATAAATAATTTTGTTGTTGGTGTATTTAAGGATTTGTATAATGCTTTTGTTGTTTGCAACGTGTTCCATAAACAATTTTGTTGTTGGTGTATTTAATGATGATGATTTTTTTTTCAGATTGTTGTTGGATTTGGCGAAGTCATAGGTAGTTTTGTTGCTTGCAATTCAATAACGTTTTTTTTTCTTCAGGTTGCTGTTCGCATTTGGCGAAGTCATAGGCATTTTTTTGTTGACAATTTAATAATGCAAATTCTGGAAAAAAAAATTTAAGTTTGTTGTTTGCATTTGACGAAATCATAGGTATTTCGTTGTTTTTTGCAATTCAATAATACAAAATCTAATTTTCAGTTTGCTAATTGCAATGCACAAAGTCATAGGCGTCATGGGAAGCGTCACAGTTCCCGTAGTCATCGGTAGCGTTTTTAGAGTATGAGTTTGTAAAATAAAGTGTATATTTTTTTTATGAATTAATTTAATTTTTTAGTTAATATTTGGAAGAGAGATTTTTGGAAGTTTTGATAGAGATATTTTTTGGGATTTGATTTTATTTTAACTAAGAGTATTTTTGCCACAATAAATATTATTAATTTATTAAAACATGGAAAGTTTTACTTGGATCTACACACATAAATTATAATATAGGAGGAGCTATAGCAAATTGCCCCTAAATTATGTAACCAAATAAATGAAATAGGGAAAATGGGGTTTAAGATATAGGTCCCTGGTGACAAAACTTATTAGAACTAAATGACAAGTCTAACTATTCATTTGCTTCACATCCTTTATAAATTTCATTCCGAAAATGCCCTCCACACACAAAATGAAATATGCACCAAGTAATATTTAAACTGTATTTATCATTTTTTTCGTTCTGCATTTAACATTTTTCAATTTTTTATCTAGTATTTTGTTATTATTTTTATTAGAACACGTTGATTTTTTTTTTGCATTTTCTTATTTTTTTCGACAAAATCTTGAAAATTATGATTTTTTAAATTTTTTCGACCGTAGTCTTCTATAGAAATCCGTAGGAAATCGTAGTAGTCCGTAGTCACGTATAGAAACTCGTAGGCAAGTGTAGTAATCCGTAGTCACATATTCTTAAAACCCTAATTCATCTTTTCAACCCTAGCCGTCAGACACCATAGACACTCACAGACATCTATAGACATGAAATCGGAAAATTTTAGATCCACCCCACCAAACCATAGATCTCCTCCACCAAACCCTAGATCTACGACGCCAACATCACCCACGCCGCTAAACATGCCACAAACCCCACCCACGCTGTTGTTGGCATCCACATCCCACCCCCAACATCGATCGCCACCGGCACCATCCCTCAACCCCCGAGTGCCGCCGCCCAACGAGCACCGCGCCTCCTCCAAAGCCGCCGCTGCCCAACGAGCGGCGCGCCTCCTCCAAAGCCGCCGCTGCCCAACGAGCGTCGCGCCTCCTCCGAAGTCGACGCTGCCCAACGAGCGTTGCGCTTCCTCCAGCACCGCTGTCATAGTTGTCGCTAGATCCACCACCAACCATAACCGTTTCCACAACCAAGCCCCTCGCCCAGAGTTTCCACCATACACAGTGTTTCCCGTAACCAATCCACTTCTTCACCGTCGACTAATTAATAGATCTATCAAAAATAAGAAAAAAAAATAGAGAAAAGGGGAGATGTTGGGTTGGCGGAGGAGATAAATGTATAAGAGAGAGAGATAGAGGGGGGAGTGGTGCTCTGGAACGATGGAGAGAGAATGGGTGGGTGGGGCCGTTGAAAGAAAAAAAAAAGTAGAGAAGAAATAGGAAAATGAAACCTAATATTATATTGGTTATATTGAAGGGTATTTTTTGGTTAAATGAAAATTAAAGGATGTGGATCAAATTTTATTTGGAATTATGGATTTAGTTAAAATATTTTAATTGAGGTTGTCCCCCATATCTAATTAGGTTTGATTTTAGGGGTGTCAAGCATATTACCCCTAGGGAAAATTAGCAAGAACCCCCCCCCCCCCCCCATCTAGGAAATGTAGTTAAGGAAAATCCCTCTCCAAAAAATAATTAAATAAAACCCCTTTTATTGTAAACTTGGATAATTAATAAAGGTAAACTCTCAATTATACCCTTACTCCTAACCCTAAATTTCGACATCTCAACTTAGGCCGCTATTCCCTTCTTCTTCTTTTCTCAATATGCATTCACTCTCCTCTCTTCTCTCCTCCGTCGTTCTTTCTTTTTGTTTTTGTTTTTTGTTTCTCGATTTGCTTCTTTTTTCCATCTTATCTTCTTCTCTCTCCCTCTTTATAAGATTAGATCGAAGGTTGAGATGTATAGCGCTGATGGTCGGCAAGTGCGAATGAGAGGCTTTCGTCGTGCCACGGTGGTTCATAATAACAAGTTGGTTAATTACTTATATGTACAGGCTGCTATTTCCCGGGACGGTGGCACCATGGCGGCGAGTGGGCAAGCGGAGGAGACAAAGGAAATAGGGAGCGAGAATTCGGTCGGCACCATTAAATAATTAACTACATTCCGGTATGTGCTTTTCTATAGCTTTGTTTTTTTACTTTGTCGATATATATATATATATATATATATATATATATATATATATATATATATATATTGTTGAACTTTAGATATCATTGGAAAGGATAAGGAATGAGAAAGAATTGTTTTGCAACAGTATCCATGGGAAGGAAGCGATCGAGATTATAAATATGAGGAGGTGATGATGGTGTGGTGTGGTAGTGGTATGGTGACGATGGGGAGCCAGGTCTAAGATTTTTTGGCAGATCGAGCGGAGAACGGCGCGGGTAGAGAAATTCGCACAGGCTGGACCCTTAATCGACTATGCTTCACCATAGTCGATTAAGTTAATCGACTATGCTCTGATAGTCAATTAAGTTAATCGACTATCTTCTGATAATCGATTAAAGTGATAATCGACTGTTTTGATAGTCGGTTAGGGTTACTTGACTTCATTTTCTAATTTATTTTCGGATTTTTGTGTATCGATTCCGATGTTGTATAAATGAATTACAATTTATGTATATTATTTGTTTTGTAAAAATATGTTGATTTTCGTTTATATGTAGTTCTGTTTTTTAATTTTATTTTTAGTAGTCAGTCCCTTAATCGACTATGCTTCATCATAGTCGAGTAATATGCTTCATAGTCGATTAATATACATGATAGATAGAAAAAGTTGAAAAAATTACACACAAAAAAAAACCCCGCTCATGGGCGGTGTTTAGTGTTGTTATAGTGCTGATGGGGTGGAAGGGGCATAATTGAAAAAATGGATTACTGAAATTAGGAGTGAGTTTTTCTCAAATGGTGCAAAATAGTTTGGGCATCTCTCAATTAAAAGAAGTATTGAGGAGTTATATCAAAGAGCCCCAATAAAATAATAATATAATACAAAAATTAACAATAAAAATATTCAAAAGGATAGATTAATAAAAAAAATTATATAAAAAAGGACATGTCAAAGAAAGAGAAGAGAAAAGGAAAAAAAAGAAAAATCTAATGTTAAGTAGGAAGAAAAAGGAAGAGAGAGAGAGAGGAGCACACAGATCCGTCTGATCTGGTGCGTAACTTGGGAGGAGATGCTCACAGGGCCGGTTCTGATGGGAGGCGAAGTAGGCGGTCGCCTAGGGTCCTCGGATTTTTTTCAAAAATTTAGGGCCCCCAAATTATTCTATACACTTTATATATTAATACTTATTTTTTTTTAAATATTATATATAATATTTTGAAACATCGGTTCTATAATAAATTTAAACTAAATAATTAATAGATGTTATTACAATTTTCTTAACCTTGGGGCCCCTAAATATTAAATTTATAATGTTATTTATTTGTATACCTAAAATAAGAATCAATATACATTAGTGTATTTAAGTTTTATAGATATTTATGAAGTCTATTTGCTATAAAGATCATGTGTCACATGAGGAAGTGAACTAGCAAATCATCCTGTTAATTTTGAAAAAAAAATCATATTTTAAGTTATTTTATATTCATACATTTTAAAAAATATTTTGGGGCACTGCCCCCGAACCCCCGTAGTTTTTAGAAAATATTAGTTATATGTTTTTAGTAAATTTAATTTCGAACGCCCTTTGATAAAATTATTTTGTCAAATAGGGGCCCAATTTTAAGTTGTTCTTTAAATCTCACCTAGGGCCCCCGAATTCTCATGAAGGGGACAGGATGCTCAAGTGCTTCTTCCCCACCCCTACCCCACCCCCCATTACCCACTTCCATTGGAGATGGTTTTGCCTACCCACCTCTACCCATCCCCCATCCATCGGAGATGGTCTTATGACCTTTATTTGGAATTTTTTAATAGTGCAGGTCATATTGTAATTTTAATTAAGTCTTATGGCCCAATAATTATATATGTACGTCATTAAGCTCTCTACTCTCGGGTGGAGCTATGGTGTGCGTGGCCCGATCAAAGAGTACAATCATATATATGTAGTTGCATCTTGTAGACAAATAATTTTAATGTTCATCTTTGCATTGTGGACTTTGCTAGGAAATTTCTTTATCGTCAGCGGTAGTCTGAGGTGAGTTGAGTCGCTCGGGACCCTTGTGATCCTTGTCCACTTAGAATTTGCATTTAGAATTCAAGGAATTAGTTTTAAAAAGAAAGACGCGGTGAGTGATAGCGTTATCTATGGGGTTGTGGTACTTGTTGGTTGCTACACTTGTATCGCGATTGATCACATTGATGGTATGTATGCATTGGAGTAGATTTATCCCGCCGTTTTGTTGTAATCGACACACAACATTAGGTCTTTTGTAGAATTCAGATCTTCCAACGTCTTATCTATAACTTTGGAAGAGTAAGAGGACCCTTTTTAAAAGAATTCAAAGCCTTTGAATTCCAGAGTCAATGAATTATCTAACTTCTCAGTTGTTTTCTAGCTCTTGCAATAACTTTTCTTGAAAACAATTGTCATATGAATCCCGGAACGAAGACGAATAGGAAAAGATTGAAGACGAAGAATCGATGTTGATGATGATTTTGGCCTTCCTTATGATGATTTCAAGTTGGAATACACACATCTGGATCTGATGTGGTACGATTCCACGTCACGTTTTACAATTCTTCCCTCACACTTCTTGATTCCTCGCGTGGGCAATACCTGCATCACAAAAAGTCGTTAGGGCGTCGGGATTGGTCCCGGCGAAAACCCTCCGACGCTCAAGTCAGCTTTGTATGATAGAAGTATTCAGAGAATTCAAGAGACTGCTCGGGAAATATGAATTGCGTACCTTTAATTGTGAGGTTTCCGGGTATTTATATGGAGATATATATTCTCATGGGTCTAAGCCACTTAATATGGGTCAACTTGGGCCTAACTGTTTAGATCATGCGAGTTTAGGCCTTAGCCGACTTGGGCTTGTACTATTATCTTTAGTCGATTTGGGCTTGGTTTGTGTGCCTCTATGGGCTTGTAGATATGGGCCCATCATAAGCCCCCCACTCTCAATCGAATCTCGGGTAGCGAGAATTGATGGAGAGTAGTTAGTGTGTGTAGTCATGTTAGGGACATTTGTGATTTAGTTAGTCGATTTGACAGCTCGTAGTGGAAGCAACTTGGCGATTGATGAAAATAGCTGTAGGGCATTTCGCAATGCCGTTGACAAATTGGTAGCTCATGAGACGGTGAGTTGCTCAACGATTAGTAGAAATGGCGGTTGCATGCCATTGGCAAATAAATAACAAGTGAGACCGTGGTAAACTCAAAAATTTATAGTGACAGTTGGCAGCTTGCCCTATCATTAACAAGTAGGCATCGTGAGGTCGTGTCGGCTCAATGATTATCTTTAGTCGATTTGGGCTTGGTTTGTGTGCCTCTATGGGCTTGTAGATATGGGCCCATCAGGATCCAATCAGAAAATCCAATGCGTATTCATACTCAAATTATTCCAATGAGGTTCACTAGATGGACATCCCACCTATTTTAAATTATCTCACGTTTGTTAACCATTAGTAGTTTTTAGTGTTTTGATGTAATTCTTTCTATTTGATGAGTAAAACTACACCTTCAATTTTTCTTAAAGATATTGGCAAAATTTGATCGGAAAGTCATCATCATCAATTCCATCTGTGCACTAGAAAGTCTCTATATCCCATCAAGAAAATTATATACATTCTTAATTATATATATGGGTAACTACTATGTATATTCATTCAACAAAAGATTTTTTTTATAAGAATTCTATTAATAAAACTCTATAGAACAAGAATCCACAAGTGGAAAACCCTTATCACAAAAATAACAAGAAGACAAAATATCAAGAAGGACAAATTCATTCCCAACTAGAAACACACTCACATTCGGCCAAATTATGAGCAATCCAATTAGTGAGCTTAGATATATATTTGAAACGCTGTCCAAAACTTCATAATGTCATAGATGGGAACTTTGGCAGACTAAAAAATCAAGCAAGAAGGAGTTGAATATGAAATATGTTGCAACAAAAGAGCCGGTCTCTAAAATAGTTGGTTTAACTTTTGCAAATTCCAGAAACTTGCATGCATTAAGGATAGCTAGGGCATCAGCAGTGGGAGAGTTCATGCATGGTTGTTTTTTAGTTCGAGCGAAGACAATGGATCCATTGTTATTCCTCATGATGCAACTAGAAATAGCAATGCGTTTAATAAAATGAAGTTTCTTTGTTGATTATGATCCAATCTTTAACACCTTCTGAAGGTTTGCTCCAAATTTTTAAACACCTTTAAGGATATAAATTAATATTGGTGTTTCCAATTATCATTAGTTAATCTAGCTGTTTTCTTAGACAAATTCTGCAAATTGAGAGAGCGAAAGCCATGATAATTTTTTTTTTTTGTTCATCCATATAAGATCATATAACTGCATTGAAAATGATGAATTCATGTGTAGGAGTTTGAGAAGGAAGAAACTTGTTTTTGTTCAAAAGAGCGCTAATATTTTATTGGTTCATTGTTTCAGCAAAAGGAATTCGAAAAATGACGAGGGCTATATGTTGATTCGATACAACATTTTGTTACTAGACGAATTTGGAGTAGGACTTGACATAAAATCTTTAGTAAAACTTGGACAATGGACACTAAAGAAAATGACAAACTAACACTCACCAACTAATATTATTCTCAGATTTCTTTCATTTACCTTTTCAACCATATTATTTTATCAGAATACAACATCATTACTCGTCAACAACCATGGGATTTGGAGAATAAAAGATTGAGAGTGAGTAAAATTTTAATCGTGTAGATGAGACTTTTTTTTCCTTCAGTTTTTGCACCTTAATCATGCGCGTAGAGCTCATAATTCCGTCTTTGTTCATGGGCAAGTATTGTGTCTATGTGTCTGGCTCATATTTGCACTACTCGGGCTCATCTTGCTCTTACTTGCGTTTCCTTTAAGCATGAGTAGCCCTTATTTGGATATGAAAATGTATCTTAAAATAGCACGTTTTATTGCATGTTGTCTTTTTTTTCCTTTAACAAGATATGTTGAATGTTCTTAAAATAGTTTTTTTAGGGTAAATTTCACTTCCTCTTTGTACTTTGGCTCGATATCGCTTTATCCCCTTCTACTCTCAATTACGTCGATTTGCCCCCATGTACTTGAAAAATTGTCACACGTGGCCATTGCCGTTAGTTTTCAGACTTTGACCTTAACACCGTTTGAACTAAATCTGAAAATTACATATAAACCACACCTCCAAATTTAAATAATTATTAAAAAACTTAAAAAAAAAAAAAATCAAAAAATTGTTTGGCGTCGTGGTCTATGTTTTCTCGTTGTCTTGAATTTTTTATTATTTTATTATTTTTATATATTTTTTGTTTTTTTAATTATTATTTAAATTGAGAGAGATGATGTTTTGTAATTTCAGAGTTTAAATCAAACGGTGTTAATGTCAAATGTATGACAACGAATAGCGAGGGCCACATTGAGACAATTTTTCAAGTGCAGGGAGGCAAATCGATGCAATTGAGAGTACAAGGGGGTAAAATGATACCGAGCTAAAGTACAAGGGGATAAAGTGAAATTTACCCTTTTATATATATATATATATATATATATATATATATATAGTGCCACTCTTAAATGTCCCCAAAGTGACCATTAAGTAATTGAGGTGTTTGTTTGCAAAATTGAAGAATTTCGTCTGAAATTGAAGATGTATGTATGTTTCGGCGGATTTTGAACTTGGGTTTCACAAATTTTGGAATAAGGAGACACATTTTTCATTTTGTAAAATAGCTGAATAATAGTTATTTCAATATTTTAAAACAAATTGGGTAGGATCGGCGACCCGACCCATAGCTAAAACACACCTAAATTTGTATCGTTCATATCTTTTGCTTATCGCGATACGTGATAATACGGTGAGACATATAAAGTTAAATAGCTTGAAAAGATACAACTTTTGGTTCATACCTTATGTCCGATCATTTGATATCTTAAAATACGTAATGTGTATCGTAAGATACTAACAAGATTACATACAATCTATATATATATAAAAAGACAATCCTTGGCCTAATATGCTGCCACGTGGCTCTCCTTAGGGTTTCAAACCCTAATGGCAATTATTGTAATTATTTAGTAGAAAGAAAAATAAAATGCAGTAATTTTTTTTTACAATTTATCCGTATCCTAAATACCTCTGCACACATTCTCATAACTTCTCCCAACTTCTCCATTCAACCGTCTGCATTCAGATCATACATCTTCCTGTTCTTCGAAAATATTTCGCAATTCATCTCAAAATCCCTCTCGGCTCGCATTTTCAGGTAATTCTTTCATTCAAATCAATATCATAAACAATGACAAAGATCTTCAGTTTTCACTTTATTTAATTCGTTAATTTGTGAATTTCTAGGTTCTCCAAACCTTTTCACAAAATCCGAATTGTTCAAGGGTAGTTATTTTTTTGTTAATATATTTATTAGTTTACAGATTATGCGTCGCATTATTGTCACAACTGGGGGATTTTTTAGGCAATCTATATGTTATTTTGGGGCTTAAGAAACATGGAAAGGTTGAAAATTATGAAGAATAGAGTTGTTCCGACTTTGCATGTTATATTGTTGTTTTAATTCCTCATCCATTATCATTTTCCATCTTTTTCTTTCACAACTTTTTTGGTGGGTTTATTACAGTTAATTAATACCCACAATTATGAGACCTCAGATCGGGTTAATCTATTTTTTTTTTTTTGTATTTATAAAGGAATTGTACAGTCTTAACCTTTTCTAATTATTATAGTTCTTTAATATATGCTATTATGTTTCAATTTTAATTATAATACTTTCAAATTACTCTGTTTTAGGAATGAAATATATATATATATATATATATATATATATATATATATATATATATATATATATATATGCTTTTCATTTACTTCTTATTGGCTTTATGGTAAATTTGACATGGTGAAATTGACCTTTCTGTAGTCACATTAGGCAAGAAACTTAAGGTTTTGTTTCGATGAAAATCGCCAATTGGGTAATTCACGAGTATGCCGATGGATTAATTCATGATCTCCATGACAATTTGACATCTCATAATGCACCCGTGCTGTCAACGCCGCCGCCGCGCCGGAGCTTAATGAAGACATGACGCTTGATGAAGACCTGATAGTGTATCATCTATTCTAAGACTAAAGGTTTGCTATGCTTATCAACAATAACTTTAGGTTGCTCCACTAGAAGAATATGAAGCAAATGTTGGCTCAGTTGCGTTCTTAAGGTATTGGGGTTTCATGTTTGTGCCAATACTTTGGTCGGATGGAGATGAAATGACAAGGTATTTCTTTATAAATGCATTTCATTGAATTTTTCCAAACAAATTAACCTAGCATTGTTTTTCTTTCTTCCATCCTCAGAACATCTGTGTGAGTGTCAATTTGGCATTGAAAGGGTAAATGTTCACCAAGGAATTTATGAAACTAGATGTCATTACTGCAGAATACAACCAATTAAGGGTATATTCTTAAGAATTTGTTTTGTGATCAGTTCTAGGGATAATAGTTTTAGGGCTTAATTGGATGTTTGGTTCAGTTCATTAATTTTATTATATTTACTGATTTTTTGTATTCGGAGGTTTACCTTACATGAATAAAGTTGGCAAACGTAGACTCAATTTTATTATATTTACTGATTATTTGTATCCTGAAAAACCGTAGTGATGAACCACTGCATACGTTTCAATCATAGAGGTTATACAATTCTGTAATTTTAACATTTTTTTCCTATCAAGTTGTTCTTTATCTCTCAATAATAATTATAACATTTAGGACACCCTTTTACTTGATAATAATTTGTTTTCATTTTCTTTACTTCCACTCTGCACATGTACTATGAATCTGTATATTTGTTCTGAATTTTAGGCATATAATAATACTTCTATGTTTTGGAAATAAATAAGCAGATAAATAAATGTGAATTTCCTGTGCTAATAAGATGAAGATATACATCCTACTGATTAACATTATTAACTCTAAGATACTATAAACTATATTATTGACTTCTTCCATGGGTTTTCATGCAAATAACGGGTGCAATCGTTCACAACTAGAGGCTGGTTTATGTGGATTTCTTTGGAGTTGCTAATAACTTTACGATTTTATTTTTCCCTAACTGAATTTCACAATGGGGAGTCGTCTGAAATTTCAACTGTTACCCTCTTTCCTATGCGGCTTGTCGGTCAGTCTTTTCTGAGTTGCTAAGAATTTTATTTTTTCCACAGTTTGTTCAGTCTTTATAAATGGATCTTTGTTTTGTGCTTGATTAATAAGCAGTACATAGAAACAAAGAATGCAGAGTAGTTTTTCCATTTGCTTCTATTTTTATGGTGTAGGAGTTGTGGTTGTAGTAGCTATGTTGTTAATATAAATATAAATATATATATATATATATATATATATATATATATATATATATA